>CM031949.1:44756308-44811308 GCA_018749465.1 Paracanthobrama guichenoti
TGGTTTAGTGGAGTAAATAATTTACTCTGCCATCTGCTGTTGGGTGCATTGGCACATCATGTATCTAAACACTCTGAGCATGGGAATAATATGAAGAGAGTAATGGAAAGTTCCAAGAACTGTCTGGAGGCTGATGGATAACTCAAGCCAGAGTGCTTTGTTAAAAGGAAAAGCAAAAAATCAAACACATTATGGTTTGAAAACATTACGGGAGGTTCATGTATAACACCCTTTTGACAGTCGTAAATTAGACACAATAATGACAGTACCTGTAAATGTTAACTGTAACTGCATTGCACAGGTTGAAGGTGAGTCATCTGAAGACACCAGGCTGATGGAACTGGATGAGTCGCAGAAGAGCGAGCACACAGTCTTTGTCATGCCTCCTGAACCCCCTCCGGAAGATGGTCCTGACCCCCCTCCCAAATACAGGTACACACACATAGGTTTGTCATAATACCAACATTTCAGTAGCAATGTCACTGAAGTCCCACTGATATGCTGACCACATTTAACAAGTAAATTCCAATTTTAAAATGTTTTTTTGTTTTTAACTTAGCATGTATTAAACAAATATAAGTTTGAACTGTAATGTTTTTTGTCATATAAAATCATTTTGGTGATCATATATTATTTTCAGACATGCACAGACCTACCTGAGATTCTCAGCAGTCTGGCTCATTTGATTTACAATAAAAAGAACAGGAGAATAATTAATCTGATATCATCATCATAACCTTAAATGTTACATTCAGTGGACTTTATTTTAGTTTTTCATTTGATATTATGTCAAGATGTAAAATCAGCAGATCTTAAACAGATTCTAAAATTTATAATCCCACAACACATAACTTTTGTCTATTTATATTATCGCCGTATAGAAACTCTGAACTATGGACAATTAGGCATTAACATGAATTTCATTAACGTGAATTTCTTTAAAGCTGTTTTAAAACAATTTGTATTGTGAAAAGCATTATACAAATAAAAATAGTCTAGTTTAATAAAACAAATCAGAAATTCAAATAAAGAAATTTAATCAGAAAGTCTAATAAGAATAAATCAAGACCCACAATTTATTAGTCAGGTAAATCGTGTATTATTTCAGTTAGATAATCAATTAGGAGATAATCAATAGCCGTGTTTCCACCGTGGGAACTTTCCCCAGGAACTAGGGACTTTGGGGTGGTACTTGGTGTGTTTCGACCGCAGGAACCGGGGTCTAAATAGATTTCCGGGTAAAGTTCCTCCCTGCTCGCGAGGTAGTATTTTTTCAAAGTTCGGGAACTTTCGGGAACTTGGGCGCTGAACATGCTGATTGGTTGAGCTCACGCAGCATTGTATTTCAACCTAAAAGTCTGTTTCGGTGCATGCAGTAAGGCCGGCTACACACTGGCTGCGTGGCGTTTTGCACACCAGAAATGTGTCTGACGCGGCGCTGCTTCTGCTAGGTGTATGTTAAACATAAATATATAGCCTACTGATACAGCAAAGACATCGTCGGCAGTATTGACGGCAAAATATGCTACAGAATGTTTCGTTCTGTATCAAAATCGATAATTATTATTTAATTTTTTTACAATTAGGCCTATATCTGCATTTATGTCAACCTAGAGACGTTCAAAATATCATTTATTTATATGTATTCGTGTCAAAATTACATATAAACATTTTTTCCTATTCTATTTTGCCTGGAAACGCTTCCAACACGCTTGCGTGTCGCGTGAAAAATTGACGTCGGTTCTATTTCTAGCATGCACGCGTTTTCGGCGCGGCTCGATTCACGCAGGCAGTGTGCAAGCTCTAACCT
The DNA here is from genome assembly GCA_018749465.1 of Paracanthobrama guichenoti. Classification (NCBI taxonomy): domain Eukaryota; kingdom Metazoa; phylum Chordata; class Actinopteri; order Cypriniformes; family Gobionidae; genus Paracanthobrama; species Paracanthobrama guichenoti. The sequence goes on from CM031949.1 coordinate 44,758,119, forward strand.
GTTAACATGGGGGCCGAAATAAAAACAGACACGCCACGCAGCCAGTGTGTAGCTGGCCTAAGAGTCGTTTGCTATTCAAATCAACAATGGAGTTTAAAAACTACGACGAGATTCAGACTTTATTAAGTTTATTTGCTGAGGACGAAATCCAGTGGGAACTGTAAAGTCGACGTGCGCAGTACTACGTCACCGGACTAATCTTCACGGTACTTTAGACCGCAATGAAAACAAACAGCAGCAGGTCTGGGGGGGAATGAGTTCCTGGGACAAATTGTTCCGGGTAATTTTGGTGGAAACGGGGCTAATACAAAACATCAAATGCTCAAAGATAAATATGAAAAGATGCATACCTGACATCAGAAAGATGCATAGTGCTGAAGGTGTGGAATATGCCTCTGGCTATGGGCTCATCTGGCTACAGAATAGCCTTTAGCCTTTTGCAACTTTCCCCTAAGTACTTTTTTACATTTCATTAAGGTAAACATTCTCCAAATGGAGACTTGAACTAACAGTTGAAATTTGCAATAGGATCTTCACACCCTCTTAGGGAACAGGAGGTCATTTGCATGCAAGAGCCTGAAAAGGCACACCTTCTGCAGTAGCCAAAGTATTCCTAAACTCTCAAGTCTTTATTATGATTTAGGCTACATCTGTGGAGATGAGACTCTTGTACCGGCCACACTCAGGCATTTCAAATTATACATTTCAAATGATGATCATTCTGTAAAAAATCAATCACGTGCATTTAAGTAGAACATTGTATTTTGCTTTTAACCAATTTGAGTAAACCGATTGAAGGAAAGGAATGGTAAATGGAAGGAAGTGTCGGAGAAACAACTGAGAAGGAAAGAGAGGAGAGAAAGATGCTTTCTTGGGGTGTGGAGATTGTTTGTTAATAGGCTGTGCTGAAGATCAAAGTAGCTGAGGTTCTTCTAGCATTACAGAAGTATAATGGTTGTTGTGGCTGGAGTAGAAGATAAATGACTAGAAAAAAAGAAATGCTGTAACGGTTGATTGCTCTGATTACTCCTTTTCAAGACAACTTGTTTGTTGAAAATTTCTGTCCAGACCTACTGTTATGTGGTTGCCTTTCTCTCACCCTTACACCTCCCTCAGCCCTAATCGCATCTAAAGCATCTTTATCCATTAGCACAAGCTCATAATCTCTTTCCATGCATCTAATGGCTCATTGAGTGCTTGTCTGCCACTCATAGTTCAGCCTTGAGACTGGCCAAGTACTGTTTGAAATATAATAGCCCCCTCTTTTCTCTGTCATTCTCTAGAGATGACGGTGAGGAAATTTTCCCACCAGTTAATCGGTGTGTGACAACACCGATAAAACCGGCATCACCGGTGGGGGCCTTTCAAATCGCTAATTTTAAACCGAAAGTAAAATGCGCATGGCCGCTCGGGCATTCATAATGGAGTGGTGTGGATCAAAGCGAGTATTTTCAATTCCATAGGCATGAACTGAAAATGTGCCAGACTGGACATGCAGCTGTAAATGTGTGCGGCCGTGAATGAATGACACTGCAGCCGTGAATGCATGCCCGTATGGCTGTGCTCATTTTACGTTCAGTTTAGAATTAGCACCAATTCGGGGGCAGGTTGCTTGAATTATGGGTTCAGTAGCCTATCATTCTTAATGAATAACACAACAACAAAACAGTACAATGACAAACTCACTTAAATAGGCGCTTTTACATTTCGCTTTGAAACCAAATCTTCCGCGATCATCTTGTCATTCAGCTCCTCACTCTCGTGATGAATGAAATCTGACTCCTGCTTCTGGTCTGTGTTGTGACTCTCGTTTGGCTCACACTGTGCTGAGCAGGCACGTTCGGTTTTTAATTGTAGTGTCTGTTCTCTAACTGAACAAAACTATTTTATTACTATAAAAATCAAAATGACGGTGGGGGCGGTGCCGCGGTGGGCACGTGATTTAACCGGTGTTGTGTCTGAACACCGGGCAACACCGACTATCGCAGCAAGCATATCATTCTCCCACCCTCCCCTGAAATTTAGCTCTTATACAACCTTGTTTTCTATTCCATATTCCAAGGTTGTAGCAGGAAGACGCAAAGATGTTCATATTGTAACTGAGTTTGTGAAATGTCTACAGAATGTAAATGTGAAATTGAACAGTAAAAATGGGAAGTTTGCAGTGCAAGTAAAACAAAAGGACCATACATATCAACGTGTTAGGTAGCACTTTATTTTACAGTCCTCTTCTCCATGTACTTACAATGTACTTATTATAGTTATTACAAAAACTGGGTAAAACTAGGTACTAACCCTAAACCTACCCCTAGACCTAACCTTAAGCCATGTAGTTACCTTATACTAACCTGTACTTTCTTAGGTAAGTACATTTGTAAGTCCACCCATTGAACATATCGAGCAGCAAAACACAGATATTCAACAACATCCAAAATCCAGACTCAACCAGCTAATATCTGAAAAGGTTATTTTCAACTTTAACATTGCAAATAGACTGCAACATGTTCCCATTCAGTACATGCTCAACATGCATTTATTCATTAGTTTTACCTCTGACATTCACACAATGCTTTCATAGTCATTGTGTATGAGAGCAAATGTCAATAAAGATTTGTCTAGTCATAATGCTTGAAATGATCATGTCAGAAGATGCACCCTGTGTTTACTTAATTGTGGCATTGTAATAAAAAAGAACTAAAACTATGGATTAAACAGTGGTAATTTCACAAGGTGTCTGCGGGTCCTTATTTAATGTCTTAAATAAGGTTTTCCTTAAAAAAGGCCTTAAGTCTTAAAATGTCTTAAATTCAGATTCAATGGGTCTTAAATATTTTTGGTCACATTACCGGGCTCATTTCTCCAGTCTGACGGACATAGTGACTGTTATCATTGGACAAACCACAGATTTTCCCCCACTGTAATGTTAGTTACTGTGTCGTCATCAGAGAGAATTGCGGTGGCAGAATCCAGTTGAACTACAGCTAGCTGACCAGCCTCCTAACTATTTTAAATGGGTTCATGCAAGTTTACACAAATGGCAGCATCATATCACGAGAATGAATCTTCTTATTTTATTACATTCAGTGCAATTCAGCGCTAGATAATGGATAGTGTATTTCTGGTATCTGTTGTTGAGGCTCGTGCTGCCTGACTGTGAGAAACTTTCATGGATAAATAAAATGAGCGTAACGACAAATGTAAATAAATTCACAGAAGAAACATACTGAGGTAACAATTCAACATTATTGTTACTAATATAGTCCTATTTATAAATAATATACAATGACAAGGGAGCTATTTTGCTGAGTATTTTCATGAGTGCAATGATCCCACAGCTCTTATTGTGTGTGTGTGTGTGTGTGTGTGTGTGTGTGTGTGTGTGTTTATTCTGGGGTGTTGTTGTTCTTTCTTTCGCTAGTCCAACTATAGTTCACTGTATTACAACTATAAATGAGACCAACATGCATCTTATATGGCAGCCAATCAGCTTTCGTGTTATTGGCACGAGTCTCTTTCACATTGTACCACAGACACACAAAATGGATTTTATTCTTCAGCTAATAGTTCTCCAGATAGCACACCACTGGACCAGCCTATTTTGTAATACCAAACAAGATTCATACATTTTAATGTTTTATTGCCATGTGTGACTATTGTGCATCTAACATAATGACATGGTAAATGTGGCATCCTAATTATGAAAAAATAAAAGAAAATTAATAAATAAACTTTTCGAAAATTTCTGGAAATGACCACCACAAAATTTTGATCTAACAAACAAATCACAAAAAAATATATATGGTGGGATTGAGCTATGAGGAAGTGCAAGTTTACTAATACTTTGTTCAATTTGAAGAAATTAATTTCTGTCTGTACTGTATTGACTAGACTTTTTATTTAACATTTTGTGATTTATGTTTGCACTCTGAATTTATTTTTTTCTGTACTCCTCTAATTATGAGTCATCTGTGTTTCCACAGTTATAAGAATTTCCCTTGTTTACGTTTGGAGTTGTTTGATCGTCCAGTAGAGCTGAGGCCAGCACCGAGTGCAAGAACCGCAGGGGCCAGTGTGTCCAGCAGCCCTGCCCTGCTGGCCAAAAGAACCAAGCAGGTGAAGATTATTTTACAGGATGTTTTAATCGACTACTAGAAATTCCGAAATTACATCAATTATGGTCCAAACTCAGACTTTTCCAGCTTATACTTTGCACTACAGATTTTCATTACATTTACACAGGAGTCTTAAAATGTAAAAAGTTACTATTTTTAATTTGAAGTCTTAAAAATGCAAGACTTATGGCTAAACATGACATTTGATTCTAAATTCAAACCTTTAAAAGTACAGCTGTTAAGAAATATTATAAATATATATTATAAATATTAAAATAATGTCCTATTTGAGGGTATAGGGGGCGATTTTCAAATTCAGCCTAGAAGGGATACAGCTACGGCAACTGGGCATGCACACATCAATATTGCGTCATTTAATTACTGTATTTGCATTATTGTAAGGGTAGGTTTTCAAATTTATTTATTTTATTGTGAGATTTTGCCTCACTTCCGACCGTTGCTGTACCCATTCTAGCCACAACTCTTCTTCTCCATTTTTAGTGTATTTCTGTGGCAGAATTACTGCGCCACATACTGGTCTGATATGTATACTACATCGTTTTGAGTGGGTTTCAGTGGTTTTGTGTGTATGCAGATATTTCTTGAGCCGAGGGGAAAAATAAATTGGATAGGGAAAGCTCTGGCTTTGTGTGGATGTGGTCTGAGTCAGGTAGCACTTTGCTCTTACTGGGTCTCATTCACTAATAATTGCGTGGATTCTTTCGTATTTGTACGCACAGGAGAACTTCTCACGAAAAATCTCTGTCTGATTCACAAAACATCCGTAAGCACATGAATTTGTTCTTAACCTCGTTTTGATGTTAGTGAATTTGGAGTATTCTAAATGAGTGGCCATGTGCACAAGGTTAGTCATTTTTCATAAAACACACCCAAACCATTTCCATGTATACACCTTTTATAAAGACCCAGATTACAGAGCTCTCATTAGCCAGCTGTACTTGCGCGTATATCTGCGTTATTCAGAGAAACCTCGCAGCTGAAGCTATAATAACACAGCTTTTCTTACTCTTTAACTGTATATGATCGAATGTATATACGATTAAATTAAATTGTATTATTTAATAATTAATTATATAATTTTATATATGGATTATATAATATAATTAATGCAATATACTTCAATGTAATTATAGTCATGTTAGGATAAAATATAACTTCTTAACACGATTATAAAGCCATACAGAGTAAGTTATTTTTGCATACGTGTGGTTTCAGTTGTTCCTATATTTTTCGTAAATTTAGAAAATAATTGTTACGAAATCTTAGGTGAATTGTGATTTGTTCTTAAATCGTTGGTACACACATTTCACGCACAAATTTGTGCATACGCATGCTTAGTGAATGAGACCCATTGACTCTCCTCTAGGTGCAGAGATTAAAATGTAAACCAAAATCAGCTGATTTTACCCAGTCACAGAATAACTTCCCCAGACACGCCTGTTGCTATTTCTCTTGTTGTGTGCTCTTTGGAGATACCCTAGTGGTTTTTCAGTAAGAACGGGGTATAGGAGACTAATACTTCTGCATCATTTGTCCCTAAACCGAATTAAGCTTTAAATATTTTACTGTCAGGACTCTTGCACATGACAACTGGGGGCTCGTTCAGGATCAGAACAGTGATTTATGCTGCAGCACAATAGACTAAAACCAAGCACTATTTTTCTCTTGGAAAACAGTATCTTCAAAGATATATTTGAACTGAATTCTAAACCTAAACTTCAGAAGGTCAGTTGTGACTGATATATTTAGATTGAAATTATATGAATTTGTTCCAGTCTGGAGTAAACATGATATTAAATGAGGGTATGTAGTAACCATTTTTTTTTAAATTGGTTTGACTAAGCTGCGCAACCTTGATGCTTAATTCTATAATTTTTTTCAACCTTGCAAAAAAAAAGGAATTATTATTATTATTATTATTATTATTATTTTGAAAAAAGCTGCCCAGGTGCAGGTTAGTTTTGTTTCTTGCTCCTGAAAGCTATTTAACAATTTAATGCCCTTTTAATAGCCCTTTGTGGTCTCTGAAACTCTAAGACTTTATTTTTCCACACAGGAAATCAAAATGGCCTACAAGTTGGCAAAGCGTTTCTATTCCAATCCACCCCAGTGGGCAAAGTGTCTGTTTAGTCACTGCTACAGTCTGTGGTTCATCTGTCTTCCTGCCAGCATGCGTACAGCCCAGTCCAAACCCCGCTCCATGCAGCAGGCCTTCAATGTTCTGCTCAAGATGAGGAGCTCTGAGGTGGAGGTGCTCGATGAGGTGCATGGATAAAATATTTGACAAAAATATTTGTATAAGTAAATTAGATAATATCTGGGATGCTTTTTCATTCTCTTTGCATGTTTTAAATGAACTGCGGCCTGGATCTGAGGTGGTCTAGATACATTTTGAAGGAGGTTGGACTGGTTGGTTAAGGTGGTTTCTTTACAGTAGAAGAAAACAGAGTATGTTAGTTTAACTCAACACATTATATGCAACCCTGACCACCACCAAAGGTGGTTTGAGTAGATCACAATATATCTAAATATATCTGTATTTAGTACTGTCCATTTGTTTAGATCTCAACAGTTTTTAATACAAAACTTAAGTGGGGTCATTAAGATCTGAGACTAAGACTATAGTTGAGTGCTTTCCTTGCACACTTTCTTCAGGAAATAACATGTAACTTACGTATTTCTGAAAAGAGTGACTTACAGCATAACTGATGTGTTTAACAGGTGTGTTACCGTGTGGTGATGCAGTTGTGTGGTCTGTGCGGGATGCCCGTCATGGCTGTGCGTGTCTTAATGGAGATGAAAAAGGCTGGAGTTGAACCCAATGCTATTACTTATGGATACTACAACAAGGTGAGGAACGCTCACTTACTTAACATGCTCTATAGCACAACACCACAGAGCACAGTGAAGACCACTGCACCCTTACATCCTGATACTGCAAAGCAGCATGGTAATTGTTTTATAATAATATCTTTCTGTACACATAATTAGCTTTTTTAGATAGCAATGTTATGAGTTTACCAAAAAAATAAAAACAGTTGATTTGTAGATGTAGATAATTTCCCTTTGGCCCAGATGCCTCAGTAATGTGATAAGACTGTTTTACAAAAGTCAAATTACTGTGTTCATTGTGGTGATTCCCTCTTTTGGTTCTGAGCTTAAAGGCATATTCATGCAAAAGAATTCATGCTCAAGATTTATTAAATGATTAATTGAACGATCTGAAAAGGTGTATTTCAGATGGGATTATTCCACTCGAGTTTAGAAATTCTAATATTTTCGATATCACACAAAAGAATACACCTTTTAATCTTCAGTCTAACATCTTAAATATTTTACATCATGAAATGTATGTCATGTTGCTCTAATGAAAGGGATCATTACAAATGTCAGTGTGTTACCCTGTTGAAACAATTTGTCATGGTTACTCCTAACCCGTCAATGACTGCGCTTTGTCCAGGCTGTCCTGGAAAGTCATTGGCCAAGCCGTAACCGTAGCGGACTCTTCATGTGGACCAAAATGCGGAACCTGGTGCGAGGAGTGGTGCAGTTTAAACAGGCATTGCGAGGGACAGCTCCTCATAGAGGGCCTTCTCTGATAACCACAGGTTCGAGTTCCTTCCTATTCTATTACATTTGAAATGTTTATACATTGTGGCCCTATAGTTAGGTAGTTATATACTGGTTTATGCATCTACCTTCTTCATTGCCATCTGCTTCTGCTTCTGCCTCTGCCTCTATCTCTGCTTTTGATATCCCCCCTTCTGGTCTATAATTTTTCAACCCCGGAGGTTATACATTTTAGCCCTGCTTCTGGTCAGACAGAATGTATTTAGGATAGTAGATGATGTATGTTTTCCTACTATTAAAATATGTGTTGCAGATTATTCAGAGTAGAATGGTGACTAGATTAATATTATATTATAAATTTAGGTTAAATGTGCCAGGTTAACACTGTTACTAGGAACTGCCGTTCTTGATATCAGACAAGATTATCTTAATCACCCATACATAGCCAAAATGTTTAAAATGTCATGCAGTTCAAACAGGAGAATGTTGCTATGGAAACACAAATAGTTTATCTACATTGAATATTCAGACTAAATCTGCTGAACTGAACATTTTTACATTTTAGATTTAATTGTCACAGACCAGCAGGCATTTTTGTGCACATTAGAATCTCTAGCAGGCTGTTTAAAGCCGCAACTAACAAATAAAAATTACAACAAGCATTTTAAATGTAGAACTCATTTTATTAAGTGATGTTTTTGATTGTCAACATTCAACATCATTAAAGAAACAACAACAAAGTTACTCTCGTCTGTGATCTTGTGTTCTCATCATTATGAAATGACTGTGTGAAGTGGTGTTTCTTTTCATACAGAGCTTTCAGCAGGTGCAGCAGCAGGTGCTGATGGAGACAGACTGAGTCATGGCAGTGCAGACAGCTCAAATGAACCTATTGTAGAGGAACACATACTCTTCTCCCATAGCCTTATAGTTGAGGATGCTATTAACAGTCACTATAGTACAGGTATTGTAGCCCTGTGTGATTCAAATATAATTGGCATGAAATTAAGTATAATTTTATTTACATTTCCATGTTTTGTATTGTTGACGGAGTATGTTTTGTGTTTATGATTTCATAAGCCGGTCAGTCTGATCAGGGTTATGGTTCCAAGGATGAGCTGCCCCAGGACCTTGCAGATGGACCTATAACCTCTGCTCCTCTGTCTATGAGCCACACTAGCAATAGCAAAGCAACCAAGACCCAAAATGGTACTGCACTGGATTGTTATACTTTTATATAGCTAATTAAAATGTACATGAAGAACACTGAAGTTAGTGCAAATCCGCAATAATTAAATTGTCCCACACTTTATGGACTTAATAGTTCATATTTAACAAAATTGTGATCACCACAGAAGTACTATAATACCATTTTCATTCATGTTTAAAGAAATGACACCAATGCATTTTGTGGGTGATATTTTATTCTTGTTGAGGTTCTTTGATAATTGTATCACTGAAACAATGAAATCGATGTCAAATTGAATTAATGCATTAACAGCATTCAAAATGTAACTGTTAATTATCTTTTATTACATGCATTAATGCAGGTCCTTTTACAGCACTAAATTGTCTGTTATAATGTATATTGCCATCAGGATAATTTCTCTAAGATAATTTCCTCCTTTTGTCTCTTTAAAGGTGATGATATTGCTAGTTCTGTGGACAGTGTTGTAGTTGTGACGGAGCCCCCTAGCCCTGCTGAGATGGCACCTTTTGTAGCCAGCATTGTTAAACTTTCCACTGAGATTCCTGTCCACTTTGACAGCACTGCAGGCATGGGAGAAACTGGTTGGTCACTGGAAATGTATACTGACGTGATTAATAATGTCTAGATACAAGTTCTTTGATGCAGCATTTCATTTTACACAAAACTTGTTACCTTGAGCCCTGGTATTTGGCTTCATGAAATAAGTACCATTGCTTTCATTATTTTCCATGTCTTCAGCAGGTGTTTGTACTGGTAAGCTCTTCATGCCCCGTAAAAAGAGTGAAGATGTCACCCTGCCTGTGGAGGATGATTCTGCAATCCCAGATTCAAAGGTATCTCAGTCTGGACAGCAGCAGAGGGTGAAAGCCTTCATGGAGCGCAGCTGCAGTTTCAGTGCAGAGAGCAAAGCCGGCATGCTACAAAAGAAGGGCAGTCTGGAGCTCAGTGCTGATCACATGGGCGCAGATGCAAAAATCCTCGCAGCCGTGTTCTCTGGCAGTCTGACCCCTCCTCCTTTTGCAACCATCGCTCCCTTTAAAGAGTTTAAGATGGAGCATACCCTGAGCCCTTCCCTCCAGGAGGAAGAACGTGAAGATAAGCCGGAGAAGGAGCACAAAGCATTCAATGCTGCAGAAGAGAAAGTCGATAAAAGTAGAGAGCAGGAAGATTCAGTAGACGCAGCAACACCCCAGGGGAGTGAAGGACTTGGGCGAACCATAAGCACTGGTTCCTCCACTTCTAAAGCTGTGGAGAGGGAGGATGTTGAGGTGGGGGCGGATCCTCTCTCACTCTTTGCCTCCGAATCTGAGGATGCAACCTCCATTCAGAGCCAGGAGTCCACACGGCCCTTTCCACCTGTGGTGTCAAGGAATCTGGCAGATGAGATTGAGATGTACATGAGTGGTAAACCCCTAAGTGGTAGATCTCCCAGCATGGAGTTACAACAGGGATCAAACCACGAATCAATTAACTGTCCAGACTCTCCTGCAGTTAAGCAGTCTTTAGAAAGAAGATCAAGCCTTCCGATCGGTCCAGTCAAAGTGGCTAGTTCAACGGAAACACCGAAACGTAGCCCTGCCGTCACACGCTCTAAGACATTTGCATTCAAGTCCCCCAAGACCCCAGGCTCTGCAGGTCAAAGGTCATCATCACTGACCGCGCTTGTAAAGTCATCACAGAGTAGCTCACTGGGATCTGTTATAAACTCCATATCAGGCATCAAGATGGACTCTCTCCTGGTAGGGCCAAAAGTAGATATGCTTAAGTCAGGCATGAAGCAGGCAGCCAATGTGGCCAGTAAGATGTGGGATGCAGTGGCCTCAGCTTACTCCTACTCTGATGATGAGGTGAGTGAACAAAAGAAAAACGTTCTGAGTTATGCCAACCAAAACAACAATTGCCAACACAACAATCCTACCTTCCTGCTGTTTTCTGAGAGCAGTGGCTTTTAAAGAGGTTGTGAATTTATTTTTTTATGATGTTTCCTGAGGTGAACTCATAATGTTGGTAGAATTTTTCCATCAAAACCATTTTATACCCTGATTTTAGCCCTCTGATTTAAACACTCCATTTAAAGGGGTGTGTCTCTTTTAAGACTTAAACATAAATGCGAGCATCTTTGCATATGAAATGCGTATTATACATGTGTAACTCTTTTGAAAAACTGAAAAAATATTTTATTTTATCTGTTTGCATTGCATAAAAGGTTGCAATGCTGAAAGTTATGAAACTTACAGTATGTTTTTATAATACCGTATTTGTGAAAAGATTGGGTGAAAAATTGATCTCTCAGTTCATGACCCCTTTAAATGTTTTGATGCCATGCACCCCCTATATATGACGAGCATCTTGTGAGGGACCCTTTTCCTAGAATATAAAGGCAGCTATATGTAAGGAATTAATTGACAGTAGTTGATTATTAGTAAAATAATGCACACCTGAGATGGTAATACGGTTGCAACGCTAAGAGGTATGGTCATTACACCTAGGGTGTGCATTATTTTCTTAATATTTCAATGGCCCAGAGTCAATTATTCAGCTTATACTGCTGTTACCACTTCACAAAAAATTGTTGAAATGTTTTATTTCAAGACATTTGTGTACTTAAAATGCTCTTGTAAGGGATTTTTTTACGTATATTATCTCAAGCCTCTGTTGCTAATCAAACAAAACATAATTTTAGAGCTTGTAACGGAGGCCTGAGCCATTTATATGCAGAATAATGCAGTTTTTGGAGACAGATTGATAGATTGCTTAAGCGTGTGTGAATTACCTCCCAGTTAGCAATATACATTAATTTTCTTGGTCAGTGTTTTTGTGGATTTTGGTTCTTTTGATGTTGTAGTAGGCTGTAAGGACCTTTTGAAATAACTGAAATCATTTAGCGAAGTGATATGAAACTGTAATGCGGTCAAGACCTGGCTGGAACTACTTTAGCAAATAGCAATTGAACACCTCAGAACATTTGTCAAGAATCACGCATCAGAATTAAGCATTCAACAGCCCTTTAGTATAAATTAAAAATAATATTGTAAAGATGTGTTCCCTTTTCGAGAGGTCTCTCATATTGCGTATAGGAAAAGCTCCTTTTCTTGAGATTATGAAGCAAAAAATGTTATCCTATAATTTATGTAAAACGCAGTGCGGCTGCACGGCAGATCTGACAGAGCGAGCCTCGCACTGATTGGCTGTGCTGCAGCAACTGCAGGAACCTATGACGAGGCGGCTGGGTGAGCGAACCAATAAGGACCTGCGCAGCACCACCGACTTAGTCCACCGCACAGGCTATCGGAAGGAGTATGGCCAATCTGACTGAGCTCGAGCAACACCTTTGGCTGAACCTTACGGAGATGAAAGATTCTGACAAAGCCTCCTTCCTGGATGCCCCTATCTCCATCACTGGTCTGTCAGGTCCGGCATTAGTAGGATTCGCAGAGCATTTCACTGAGGCACAGAAAGCATTGCAAGCCATGCAACATTTTCTTCCTAAACTCTCCAGCTCTTCCTCTGGCTGTCAGGCTAAAGCGTTGCCCCCTCAACCTGCGATGGCAGCGCCACCGACCTCACAGCCTTGCTCAGCATCCAGAACACAGCAGCGTTCATGGGGCGTCGGGGACCTCGACCCAAAATTGTGTTGAACCCCAAGCCACCAAAGCCATCCTAGCCACGGGAAGAAAGAGAAGGTGGTTAGGTCCCGCCTCGGCCGGACCACCACCACACTCTCTTGGTCTCCCAGTTCCCTGTACTCAAGTGACTAAAGCCTTCATTTTCACAGCCAACGAGCTATCAAACGCACTCGTCTCTACACAAATGCCATTTTCACGGCGACCCAAATACATCTCAAAAAGAGCTTTTTCTCTGTAGGCAGTGTGCCTACAGTGTCGAGACCTCGGTGAGAAGCAGCGTGAGTCACGTGCTTTGTGCAGAGGTGTCAAAACTGTTAGAGAAGGGAGCGGTGAAAACCGTGCACCCAACGCTTGTCTCGAAAAAGGATGGTGGACTCAGGCCCGTCCTAGACCTCAGACATCTGAACAAAGCGCTTATGACGTGCTCGTTCAAGATGCTGATGGTGAAACAAATCCTCGCACATTCGCCCGGCGGAATGGTTTTTCACAGTGGACCTGAAAGATGCTTACTTTCACATTCAGATAGCACCCTGTCATAGGCCATTCTTGAGATTTGCCTTCGAAGGGCAAGCTTTTCAGTACACAGTCCTGCCATTCGGGTTATCCCTGGCACCTCGCACATTTACAAAGTGCATGGCTCTAGCTCCGCTGAGGCTAAGAGGAATGCGAATACTCAACTACCTCGATGATTGGCTCGTCATAGCCCAATCAAAGACACAGTTGATAACCCACAGATCCTGGCTCCTCAACCATCTAGATTGTTTGGGTCTCAGGATCAACACCGCCAAAAGCTCACTGTCTCCCACAGTCATAGACTCAATACTCAGTCAAGCTTACGTCACAGCGCTCCCTCACTATCCAGAGCCTGGCGGGGTCATTCAAAGCTGGTGCTTGCATACCTCTCAAGCGTTTTCAGAGGATGTTAGGCCTTATGGCCTCGGCATCAGCTGTACTTAAACTGGGTCTATTACACATGCGCCCCCTTCAACGCTGGTTAAATTCCCACGTACCAGCTCACGCATGGTGATCAGGCCAGTTTCTCATCAAAGTGAACCATGGCTGTATCAAAGCTCTGGCTCCTTGGAAAGCGACAGCCTGGTATCAGGCGGGTGTGAATATGGGTACAATTACGAAATGGAAAGTGGTCTCGACAGATGTGTCCAAGCTAGGTTGGGGTGCCCTACACGAAGGCAAGCCAGTCTCTGGCCAATGGGCAGAATCGGAGAAACGGCTGGACATAAACTGTCTAGAGATGAGAGCGGTTATTCTATCGCTGAGAGCTTTCCTTCTGTACATATGGGGTCATCACGTCCTGGTCCGAAAGGACAACATGTCGGTGGTATCCTATATAAATCGCCAGGGCAGTCTAAGATCAAACATTTTGCACTCCATGGCGAAACATCTCCTTCTATGGGCAGAGCGCAACCTGAGCTCGCTGAGAGCAGTTCACATACCAGGTATTCTGAATCAGGGTCCGGATATGTTATCCAGAAGCAGCATTCCCCCAGGGGAATGTTCTCTTCACCCACAAACGATTCAGTTGATTTGGAGCACCTTCTGCAAAGAGAAAGTCGATCTTTTCCCCTCAGAAGAGAATGCTCGTTGCCCAATATTTTTCTGCAAACGCAAGGATGCGCTGACCCACGTCTGGCCCAGACACCCTCTGTATGCCTTCCCTCTGATCGCAATGTTACCTCAGGTCATCAAAAAGATCAAGGAAACCAAATGCACAGTGCTCTTGATAGCCCCGCTGTGGAAAAAACAGATATGGTTCTCCGAGCTGACTCCAGACGCTGCCCCATGGCCAATAACGCTGAGGAGAGACCTCCTCACGCAGGCGAAAGGGAAGATCTGGCATCCCCATCCCGATTTGTGACCCCTTCATGTGTGGCCAATCAACGGATACCCGGGAACCTCCCTGAAAGGATTTTGAAAGGATACTATTTCTGAAGCTAGAGCCCCTGCAACCAGGTGGCTTTATGCACTAAAATGGTTGGTATTTTCTAACTGGTGTTCAGCACGAAACCTCAAAGTCCTCACCTTCCTTCAAGAGCTGATGGACGCGGGTCGTTCCCCTTCCACGCTCAAAGTATATGTGGCTGCCATAGCAGCATATCACGTTCAGGTCTCAGGACAATCACTGGGGGAAAGCGAGCTTATTGTGCGCTTCCTTAAAGGGGCCAGGAGGATCAACCCGAAGCAGAGACTGTCACATTGGATAGACGCTATCTCACTGGCTTACAAGTCAAAAGGTCTCATTTGCCCTATAGGCATCAAAGCCCATTCCACTAGAGGCATGGCCTCATCATGGGCATGGTCATGTGGCATACCTCTGGAAATATCTGTGCAGCAGCAGGCTGGGTTATATCAGGTTTTATAATTTGGAAGTCCCTGCTTTACAAGCTGGGATTTTTTCCATATAATAAGGTATTGTCATCTCACTCTTAAGACCCAAATTATTTCTGGTCTAATGTCCATTCTACACATGTAAACAGTGTACACAAGCAGCATATGTTTATATTACATATTGTAAGGCCCGACTATGTCCGGTCAGGGGTTTTTATAACCCATATGTATACATATACACTACTCATTCATTAGGCCCGATTCTATCTGGCCTAATTCATATGCCCTTATATGAGGCCCACTTTTGTCGGCCTCTTTGGGGCTTATTGTTATCTTTTTTTGTGTGCCTCCGGTTTCTCCTCAGGCCATAGTTGAGTTAGGTTAAGCACGCACGTTTTACATTGTGTTCCCATATGCAATACGAGAGACCTCTCGAAAGGGAACGTACTTGGTTACTTGCGTAACCTCGGTTCCCTGAGAGAGGGAACGAGTATTGCGTAATGCGCCGTGCTTGTGCTTCTCAGGGTATCGCTTCAGTCAATTTAACCTGAATCCTATGGCTAAACACGGTCTTTTATAGCTTCAATATGCTAATTGAAGTGACCTATTTCGGCAGGATTTCTTATAGTGACCTTATTGGCTCGCTCACTCAGCCGCCTCATCATAGGTTCCTGCAGAAGCTGCAGCACAGCCAATCAGCGCAAGGCTCACTCTGTCAGATCTGCTGTGCAGCCGCACTGTGTTTTACATAGATAAATTATAGGATACAATTTTTTGCTTCATATTCTTGAGAAAAGGAGCTTTTCCCATACGCGATACTCGTTCCCTCTCTCAGGGAACCGAGGTTACGCAAGTAACAGAGTAAGTTTTTTACCTAAATTAAATAACTTTGTCATTTAACATTATTTGTCATAATACTAAAAATATTATCTGGAAAAAAATGCATTAAGATGCAGTGTATCATTCAACTCACTATAACACCATTCAATGAGTAAACCTTTAAAATAAAATAAAAACTGATTTTAATTTCCTACAGATAAAAACTGGGGCTGTCAATAGAAAACCATTAGGATTAATCTTTGAATTTCTGATAAGTCTTTAGAAAGCACTGTATTAATGAGTGTGAATGTGTTTTTTTTTTTTTTTTTTTTTGTTAAATGTTTAATATTATAAGTTAACTTTGACCATTCTAGAATTTACATTTTATATTTTAGCAATCCTCTTGCCTCTCGAGGACTAAAATACTGGTTCCTCTCATAAACAATATACACTCACCTAAAGGATTATTAGGAATACCATACTAATACTGTGTTTGACCCCCTTTCGCCTTCAGAACTGCCTTAATTCTGCGTGGCATTGATTCAACAAGGTGCTGAAAGCATTCTTTAGAAATGTTGGCCCATATTGATAGGATAGCATCTTGCAGTTGATGGAGATTTGTGGGATGCACATCCAGGGCACGAAGCTCCCGTTCCACCACATCCCAAAGATGCTCTATTGGGTTGAGATCTGGTGACTGTGGGGGCCATTTTAGTACAGTGAACTCATTGTCATGTTCAAGAAACCAATTTGAAATGATTTGATCTTTGTGACATGGTGCATTATCCTGCTGGAAGTAGCCATCAGAGAATGGGTACATGGTGGTCATAAAGGGATGGACATGGTCAGAAACAATGCTCAGGTAGGCCGTGGCATTTAAACGATGCCCAATTGGCACTAAGGGGCCTAAAGTGTGCCAAGAAAACATCCCCCACACCATTACACCACCACCACCAACCTGCACAGTGGTAACAAGACATGATGGATCCATGTTCTCATTCTGTTTACGCCAAATTCTGACTCTACCATCTGAATGTCTCAACAGAAATCGAGACTCATCAGACCAGGCAACATTTTTCCAGTCTTCAACTGTCCAATTTTGGTGAGCTTGTGCAAATTGTAGCCTCTTTTTCCTATTTGTAGTGGAGATGAGTGGTACCCGGTGGGGTCTTCTGCTGTTGTAGCCCATCCGCCTCAAGGTTGTGCATGTTGTGGCTTCACAAATGCTTTGCTGCATACCTCGGTTGTAACGAGTGGTTATTTCAGTCAAAGTTGCTCTTCTATCAGCTTGAATCAGTCGGCCCATTCTCCTCTGACCTCTAGCATCAACAAGGCATTTTCGCCACAGGACTGCCGCATACTGGATGTTTTTCCCTTTTCACACCATTCTTTGTAAACCCTAGAAATGGTTGTGCGTGAAAATCCCAGTAACTGAGCAGATTGTGAAATACTCAGACCGGCCCGTCTGGCACCAACAACCATGCCACGCTCAAAATTGCTTAAATCACCTTTCTTTCCCATTCTGACATTCAGTTTGGAGTTCAGGAGATTGTCTTGACCAGGACCACACCCCTAAATGCATTGAAGCAACTGCCATGTGATTGGTTGATTAGATAATTGCATTAATGAGAAATTTAACAGGTGTTCCTAATAATCCTTTAGGTGAGTGTATATGGATTTAACATAGTCATCAGCATCAAAAACTGTGTTTGTTCAGTACCAAAACTAAACTCTTAAGCTTTCCAGTGTTTCCTCATTATAAATGTTAGACGTGTTTAGTCTGTACTATATTTTGAATGTCTGTGATTCAGGAGGATAACTCACAGCCCCGAGACAGTTTCCCAGCTAGGCTAGAAGAGCAGTTGCTATCTGCAGAGGGAGCAACAGAGAACACTTTACCCAGAGGCCTGATGCCCAGCCTGGCCTCAAATGGGCTCACGCACAGCAATACCAGCCTGGGCAGCAGCAGTGATAGCAGCGATACCGGCCGCGCACAGCTGTCGACGCGTAAGGCTCATAAAAAAAATACACATACCTCATGCTATATGCCAAAACACATGAGGCTTCAGAAAGAAAATGCATATCATCATTTTATTTCTAATTTAAAGACAAAGTTATTTTATTGCAAGGTTGACAGTCTGTACACCCTGTTGTCATATTTGAAAAGCATTTCTCTCTTTGCATTTGTTCTTTACAGCTTTGACTCCAGGTCGCTCAATGAAAGGTGCAGACTCAGAAAGGTCTGAACATAGTTCCTCTCATCATGCCAGCACCTCCAGCATTTACCAGAATTGTGCTTTAGAGGTGAGAGCAGCACCCTCTGCTGATGCTCAAATACAGATCACTTCAGAATGAAGTAGTACAATTGTACTTCATGTTTCTTTTTGGCAGGTTCTAATGTCCAGCTGCTCACAGTGTCGGTCTTGTGAGGCTTTGGTGTATGATGAGGAGATCATGGCGGGCTGGACGGCTGACGACTCCAATCTCAACTGCACCTGTCCTTTCTGTCAAATCTCTTTTCTCCCTCTGCTCCATGTTGAGTTCCATGACTTGCGCGCTACACCAGGGTGAGCTTTTTTCTGCTGATAATGTTCAGTGAGCAAAAGGTTAGCTCAACCCTAGTTTACATAATTTTTAGACCACTGCATCATGTCTCACTATATATGTTCAGGGTTTTGCACCATAAGTACAACACTTTTTACCGAACTTCATGTGCTCAGTTCATGTTTTTAGATTTATGTTTGACACTTAACAGTTGTGCTTAATAACATATAAACATCTGTGCAATTTTGATTAATAGAAAGTAATATTAACTGCTGTGTATTTTTGGTTTACAGCTTCTACTTGACAAGCACATCAGGAGACAGTATCCACAGCTCCAGCACGCAACCGGCCACCTCTGGCTCCTCAGAAGTGAAAGGCTGTCCTAGTGAGCCTCCAGAACTCATGAGCTTCCCAGAATCTCCGGAGGACAGCAAGGGTTCTGTCGAGATGCCTGCCAGTCAAAGTGGAACCCCAAAGATGTATGTAAACACAATCCTGAAATGTAACATGAGCCATAACAAATTTTTGTGTTTATTGGTGCATGAATAAATATCGAAAGCTTGATTTTGAAAAGATAAGGATCTGTGCTAAACACCAGTCAAAGTAGCTACGTTTACATGCACCCAAACAAATCTTAAAGAAATTTTGATCAGATTGAAAGGGGTAGTGTAGACCTGAAATAATTCGATCAACCATATAAGTGTATGGCCATTATTCTCACAGTAGCTCCAGTGACTTTCTGTGGTTCTAAGTACGGCAACTGGGCACTGCGCATGTGCTGAAGTTCTTTTCAGAGCAATGCACGTTAACAAATATGTGAATCAGATTGCAACACTTAGGGTTCATATGATAAGAACTTTCAGAATCTGAAATCGGTTTGGATTCATTCAGATTGATGAACATGAGTGCATGTAAACATACCTAAGTGAGATTTGTGTCAAGTATACATGCCAATATACGGTAATACAATATGTCATGATAATGAACATGCATTTAAGTGTTTAAATGTTTTAAACAGCCATTCAGTTTTTGTCTTTGCAATGGTGTTCATCACAGCACCAAATAGGCCATTTATTTTCAAACTTAAACATTTTTACATTTTAATCTGGAGTCTGACTACAACATGCCCTAGATATTGATTGAAAATGGTTCTGATTCTTTATTATTGTTTGGTAACACTTTACAATAAGGCTCCATTAGATAACATTAGTTAGTTCATTAGTTAACATAAAGATATATTGGAGATATTAATTTGTTGTTAACCACAACTTAAATGTTCTGTTGCTAGAATTTATTTTCCAATGAGTATGTCAAATTAGAATGTTATTGGCTAACCGATGATGTTTTTCTCAGATCACATTATGAATTATGACTTTGCACTGTAGCTTTGTACCAGAGCCAGTACATTCAGACCCCCTGGGTCTCATAGAGAGACAAGCTGAGAAACGCAACACTTTAACCCGGAGCAACAGTGTGGGAGGCCCACTGCAGAGTCTGGACATGATCCAAAGACCCAATCATGGCATATCCACCACAAGCCTGCCCAACAGCCTACAAGAGGTGGCGGTAAGTAAGCATCTTCTGGTTGTAATATCCTTAGTTTTTCAAGAATCATACTTATTGCTCACAATTGTTTGGTTAATTCTGTATTTTGTTGTTCCAGGACACTTTAGGTCAAAAGTGGCCCAACCCAAAACCAGTTTCTGTGCCGTATCTCAGTCCACTGGTCCTGCGCAAAGAGTTGGAGTCGCTGTTAGAGAATGAGGGGGATCAGGTATTCAAGAATGACTTTACAACAACCTTTTGATGGTTTAGTAAACATATGGAGATGTTACGTTCATTAAATGTTTCCTTGCTTCCCTTTCCCGTTTTAAGTCTGCGGCAAAGAGCCCCAGATCGTAGCAAACTGTGAACCCTCTGTAAGTCTCTAGTTGTGTTAAGTGTGTACCAAGAAGACAGAAAGCAAGTCTTCAACTAACAGCTTGTTGTCTTGTAATGTGCTTGGCTTTATGTATTTATTGTCTTTGATTCATCTATTTACATTATATCTCAGGTAATCTATACCCATAAGTTCCTCAGTCAGCACCCCATTATCTTCTGGAACCTGGTGTGGTATTTCCGCCGTTTAGACCTGCCCAGCATTCTGCCTGGACTCATCCTCACCTCTGAACACTGCAACAATGGAGTACAGGTATCATCAATGGATAATTGTCCTTTTTCAATTTTACTTTTTTAATTGTGACTTAAGAAATTATAATTTAAAGAAATTAAATATAACTGATTTTATATTTTTCCCTTTTTTGTTGTCTTTCAATTTGCGCTGTGGGCTGTACCATTAGCACAAGGGGTGGTCGCTGACTATTTTACATCATTTATGTAAATATGTTATATCTGTTTTATAATGTGTGTAAAATGAGTAGTAGTTTGAAAGGAGGACAACCTTTTTCACACAAAGTGCCATCTTTTTTATTGTTAATAACTGTGCTCAATTTAAGGCAGGCTTGCACTGGCCATCAGGAGCAGGCTAAATAAAATAAAAAAAAGTAAAGGTGGCGCCCCATTATTATATTGTCGCATGCCTGATGCACACAAATGATTTTGGAATTTGCCATTCGATAATAAACAAACAAATCATGAAACTGCTACTCTGGACTAGTCTTGCAGCATATCTTCTATTGTAATGAACTGTGAGTTAATGACTGTGCTAAATTTAAAGGGATAGTTCACTTACTATCATTTACTCACCCTGGTGGTGTTCTAATGCAGTATGCTGTTCTTTCTTTATCGGATCACAAAAGCAGAAATGTAAAAAAATGTCCCGCTTGCTCTCTTCCATACAATTAATCAAAAAGCATCAAGCCATTCTGTCAAAAAGACACAAAAGTATCATAGAATGTTCCGATGTTACATGTGTCACATCATGCTTGATGAACTGAACTGCATGATAATGCTCCCCTCTCTGTTTTACTCCCGTAGCTTCCGCAGACATCTCTGTTTCAAGACAGTAAGCAGGTGTATGTGCAGCTGCTGTGGGACAATGTCAACTTGCATCAGGAGCCCACCGAGCCCCTCTATCAGCTCTGGAGGACCTTCTGTGAGTACAGCTGGAGCCCTTAGAGAAGGTTTATTTATTCAGTGTTAGCATTAACACATTAATGTTCATTATCATGGTGTGATAACAAGAATGTGCACATCTAAATAAACTTAAAAAAAATACCATAGAGAAACCTCATGAATGGATTGCCATTAACTCTTTCCCCGCCAGCGTTTAAAAAAAAAAGTTGCCAGCCACCGCCAGGGTTTTTGATCATTGATCAAAATTCTGTGTTTGGTGGGGAAAGAGTTAAGCTATTTCATGTATGACACTGAATGTGAGTGTCTTTGTTGTGCAGTGCAAAGAAAGGGAACTCTAGCCCCCACTGACCACCAGGAGACTCGAACTCTACTGAACAGCATTGTACGCAGCATTCAGACGAATGATGTTTATGGCCCCATCAACACGCTCCTTAGGGAGATCAAGAAACACCCAGAAGCTAAACGGCAGAGGTTGGACATGCATGTTTTATCTTGTATATATGACTAGTTCAGACATGTAACTGTAAATGGTGCAGATTGATAGGTCATTTACACACAATCTGCTAGCAATCATATTGTTTAATACATGGCACGAGGCTGACTGACCTCTGTTGCTTCTGCAGCCAATGGGTTTGCTTGCTTAATATTTCAGTAGTTGTATTCAGTGTTTGGTGTGAGCTGGTCCTGCATTGAATTGATTTCCAATAGGCATTTTTACCTTTATAAGGGCAATTTATGTGACTTTCGTATTAAATGTATCTGTGTTGACGTTTATGTCAAATATTTAAATTAAATATTTAATATAAAACCAGTTACTTCAAACAACATCAATATCAACAAAAGTCATCTTTATACTGGTGACATGACATGTTTATTTACATTATATTTAACATTATACAATGTTGCATCATTTGAATAGCCTATAGAAAGTATGTAAATTATAAAAATGAAAAAACAATATTTGAAATAATAATTATTAATGTTAGGATACATAAAAAAATTTCTTTGTGGCATGAAGAACAACATTTTTATTAAAACTATAAATAAATTTATATAAACACACAGAAAGTGAGAAAATAATGTTCACCATCATTGTGTGAGGTAATATACTTTATATATGCTCACAAAAACTTGTTTTTTCAAAAGTGCTAAAGCAATCTCTTGATTATATCATATCTTCATGTTGTTTATGATCAGAGAATCTGTGAGAGTACACAATTACTCAGCCGTTATCAGCGTGTATCATCACTGGTGACTAATCTAAATGCCTCTAATTTGCCGTTGCATTCATTCGCTATAACACTATAATCAACACTTTTCATGCATTTTGACATTGACATTTCACTTTAATTGTGACAGTCATAATAGATTTAGTTTTTATTTGTACAGGGGATTTTATTATCTTGAATTTGAGGGGCATTTTTTCCATTTTGATGACATTTTTGGCACAAGCACCTGTTAATTTCCAAAGCTGGAACATAAACCAACTGCAGTATATGCCGTTTGCTTGTAAAGAAATATGAGTAGTTCTTTACAGGCCAATACTGCCGTACTATTTCTATAAGGTGTTTATAGAAGTCAATGAGCTTGATCATGCAATGAGAAATGTCTATTGCCACCATGCGTGCAGCGCCATGCCTTTGACTGCTAAGTGACGCGCTAATCATAACCTCCTTAGTTAAAAGGTGAACGTATAAAAGCACCTTTTTGCGAGTAGCAGCCAACATTGCCTTGCCAATGGGCTAGATTTGTTGGTTGCAAGAAAAACACTGTAAAAAATAAATCATACAGTATTTGCAGGAGCAAATTTAGTACTTATGAACCTATATGTCTGCGCTTTATGTTTAGAATGAATTCAAACAATATAGTAAATGTCATGAATGTGAACCTGTGCTTACATTTTACTGTATAGTACTAGCACATATTTTAGGTTATTACACATTAAACAGTGTGCGTTATTATTTATATAATTTAATTTATTACCCTTGCCATAAATAAATAATTATAACGGTGATTACTTTGTATAGCATTAAGAATTGTAGCCTAGTTTTCTAATATATATCATGCATTAATGTACTTTGTCAATATTGTGACCCACATTATTGCATTTAAAATGCTATACATTTCAATAATTAACACATACTTTTTTTGTTATACAGTGGTGGTCAGAATTATTGGCACCCCTGGTAAATATGATCAAAGGATATAATAAAGAATAAATCTGCATTGTTTATCCTTCTGATCGATCATTCAAAAAATTCGCAAAAATCTAACCTTTCATTGAAGTAAAAGAATGGAAAGTTGGGGGAAAAATCACATTCTGAAATAAATACTTTTCTCCAAAACACGTTGGCCACAATTATTGGTACCCCTAGAATTTTTTTTATGAGTAAAATATCTCCTGATGTATATTCCCATTAATGTTTACATTTTTTAGCACACCAGGGTGACTAGGAACATGAAATTGTCTAGCTATGACGTCTTGTTTCACAGGAGTATAAATATGAGGAAACGCAGAGACCAAATTCCCTTAATCAGTAAAAACCAAAAAATATAGTTCTGATGTGCAGCAAAAAATTGTTGAGCTTCACAAAAGATAAAGTGGCTGTAAGAAAATAGCTAAAGCATTAAAAATCCCCATTTCCACCATCAGGGCAATAATTAAGAAGTTCCAGTCAACTAAAGATGTTACGAATCTGCCTGGAAGAGGACGTGTCTATATTGTCTTAATGCATGGTGAGGAGGATGGTTTGAGTGGACAAAGACTCCAAGGATCACAGATGGAGAATCGCAGAGATTAGTTGAGTCTTGGGCTCAGAAAGCCTAAAAAAAATAAAAATAAATAAAACAACCCCTACATCACCACATGTTGTTTGGGAGGGTTTCAAGAAAAATCATTCTTGCTCATCCAGAAACAAACTCCAGCATATTCAGTTGTCAGATACGATTGGAACTTCAAAAGGGACCTGGTTCTATGGTCAGATGAAACTGAAAAAGAGCTTTTTGGCAGAAAATCCACCAGATGTGTTTGGTACAAACAGGGATAAAAAGTACCCCATGTCCATGGTTAAAAATACTGCTGGATCTTTAATGCTGTGGGTCTATTTTTTTTGCTGGAGGTCCTGGACATCTTGTTCATATACATGGTATCATGGATTCTAGGAAATACCAAGAGAGAAAAAATCTAAACCTGACGGCCTCTGCTAGAAATCTTATAATGGGCAGTGGTTGGATATTCCAGCAGGACAACAATCCAAAACAAACATCAAAATCAACACACAAATGTGTCACTGAACACAAAATGAAGCTTCTGCCATGGTCGCCCCAGTTCCCTGACTTGAACCCTATAGAAAATTAGTGGGCTGAACTGAAGAAGAAGCACCAACATGGGTCTGGGAATCTGAAGGATCTGGAGAGATTCTGTATGGAGCAATGGTCTCTGATATCTATCTATCAATTCATCAATCAATCAACATTTATTTATACAGCCCTTTACAATGCTCAAGGTGAACCACAGTGCTTTCCAATAAAAATAATAAAAACAAATAATAAAACAAAAAAATATATAAACCAACAAGAGAATACACAAAATGACACAGCAACTGCTAAAAATTAAAAGCCAGTCTAAATGAATAAGTTTTAAGCTTAGCCTTAAAGAGGCCCAAGTCAGTGATTGTACGTATATCAGCAGGGAGCTTGTTCCAGAGGCTGGGCCCAGCTACAGAAAAAGCCTGGTCACCCCAGTGTTTGTACCATGTCCTTGGGACTTCCAGCAAAAGTTGATTTGTTGATCTTAGAGCCCTGTTATGCTGACGCAATACCAGCATCTCAGTTATGTATGGTGGTGCAAGGCCATTGAGCGCTTTAAAAACAAACAATAGAATCTTAAAATCAACTCTAAAAGAAGCTGGAAGCCAGTGGAGCGAAGAGAGAATTGGAGTTATATGCTCACGTTTGAGTGTGTTGGTTAGAAGAGCTGAAGGCACCTGAGTGATGACTGTGAGACACCAACATAAAGCGCATTACAATAATAGCTTTCTCAAGGTCAGAACGATTTAAAAATGGTTTGACCTTGGCCAATAGACATAGCTGGAAAAAAACCTAGCTTTAACTACACTGTCGATTTGTTTATCAAATTTCAGGCTACTATCAAAAGTCACACCGAGATTTCTGATAGTCGGTCTAAGCTTTGAAGTTAGCGTATTAAGGTCAGACGTTGCAGACTCACCAAATAAAATATATAAAACATTTTCTTCATTCAAATAAAGGAAATTTAGCTGTAACTATAATTTAATGTCATTAATGCAAGCAATTAGTGACCCAGCTGCGTCAAGTGTTTTTTGGACTCATAGGCAAATAAATTTGCAAATCATCATCATAGCAGTGATAAGCTATGTTATGCCTAGCTATGATGGGCCCTAGAGGCAGCATATAAAGCGAAAATAAAACCGACCCGAGAATAGAGCCTTGTGGCACCCCGCAGGAGACAGAAGTGGTAGAGGAGGACGAGTTCCCAATCACAACAGAAAAAGTTATCTTGGTCAAATATGACAAGAACCACTGAATCGCAGTACCCTTGATGTCAACATAGTGATTAAGGTGAGACAGAAGGATTGCATGGTCCACTGTATCAAAGTCTG
This sequence comes from Paracanthobrama guichenoti, assembly GCA_018749465.1. Classification (NCBI taxonomy): domain Eukaryota; kingdom Metazoa; phylum Chordata; class Actinopteri; order Cypriniformes; family Gobionidae; genus Paracanthobrama; species Paracanthobrama guichenoti. The sequence continues at coordinate 44,784,082 of CM031949.1, forward strand.
CCGTGAGATCAAGTAGCACTAAAATAACAGGGCTCTTGACATCAACAAACCGAGCAATATCGTTGTGCACCTTTAACAGTGCAGACTCAGTACTATGTTGCGATCTGAATCCTGATTGAAATTTCTCAAACAGTTATTTTCTAAAAAAGAATGTAATTGTATAAAAACAACTTTTTTTTTAACACTTTTGAAAACAAAGGCAGGTGAGAAACTGGTCTGAAATTAGACAAAACTGAGGGATTCAGATTTGTTTGTTGTTTTTTTTAAGAAAAGGCCTAACCACAGCATGTTTGAACACCGCAGGGACAGATCCTGAGCTAACACATTTATTAATAAAAACCAACAGGAAAGGCCCAACTGTGGTAAAAACCTCTTTTAACAATTTAGTTGGAACAAAGCCCAAGGGGCAATTTGTAATTTTCATAAAAAAATGATAGTGAGACTGGTTCAAACTGTTCAAACACAACAAAATGTGCTGCAGCAACAACTGAATCAGTTACAGAGCAATTAGTCATGAGTTGTCTGACAGATCATATCAGATGTTCTCCAAACTCATCAGGCATCATAGAAGACTGCCAATAATTATGGCCAACATGCTTTGGAGAAAAGCATTTATTTAATAATGTGAGCATGTTGTATTAATTCGTTCCCATTATGTAACTAGGCCTACAACAAAGGATCAAAAAGTAAAATGTGGCCACAATTTAACTAAAAGATGGTAAGTTGATATCATTTAACCATGTAAATTAGACGTTTCAAGGTTTTCATTGAAGTCTGGGGACAGTTATATTTCTTACTTATTGCAAATTTGCATATAGAGTTCAGTGTTGTATTCCCTGGATAATTTGATTCAATGAAGAGTTTATAATCAAAACTCTAGGCTAATACTGTACAGTAAAAAGTAAGCACACTTCAAACATTGCCAACATTTTGTTGTAACAGTAGTCAAATAGCTGGAATCTTGCGCATATCTATGATTAATCACTCTCCTGCAGCAGCGGGAGCAATAAAAGCTGAAGTTTGCATAGTAGATATAGTCCACCAAGACCAAACAAATTAACTTTGTCATATCCAAACATGCTAAAACTATCCCAAGAGTTTTCGCGACTGACCTTATGAAGCTTAATATGCCCTGTTGTTTGTGATCACCAAGGTCTAACTCATTTGCAATCATTTTGTCATGTATGAGTGTATGAGTATCTTGTGCTCTAATGAACTCTTCTCTTCATGTCTAGGAGTATCTATAGGGAAATTTTGTTTCTGTCACTTGTTGCCTTAGGAAAGGAGAACATTGATATTGGTAAGTGAATGCTGTTCTTTAATTTCACATGAAAGTGATTTCATTACAGTCATTACATAAATGTAATAAGTGCCTATTGGGTAAATCTCACAAAACCTGTCAAGAACATGTTACAACTTGTTAAGAAAGTTAAAAGTTGTATTTGCATAAAGAATATGAAGTATATTTTTAGAACCATTGAGATGCAATTTTTTGCATTGAAACGGAATGTCTTTATTTGTTTGTATGCAAATAAATCACATTCTCATTAATGTAATGTGAAAAAAATTATGAGATATGAATGAAAGAAATTAAATTTTGTTAGAAAGTACATTAAGGGCCAGATTTACTAACAGCTTGCGCCAGTGCAAAATGCTCTTTTGGCTTTAAAAAAAAACTACTGTCAGGATTTACTAAAGACATGCAGTGAAAAATTTGCGCTAAAAAGGCGTGGACAGGGTTAGTTTTGTGGCTGAACTTATTGCATATGCTTTTATAGGAGTTTCCCTTTCAGACACTAAATTTATGGGAGAGTATTTAAAGGTGTCATGAACTGGCTTTTTTTTTATTTTTATTTTATACTGTTATCTGAGGTCAACTTATAACGTTCGCATGGTTTTTACATTCAAAAACATCATAATGAATAAGTAATAGGCTATTTTCTACACTGGTTTTGAGGCTCTCTCCTGCACGCTCAGATTTTATGGGCGTGCTGCACTGAAGACTTGGAAGTAAACGCCCACGGCTAGGATTGGATAATATTTGCATATTTAATGAGCTTCGGTGTGGGGAAACAGCAACCGGAATAATTCGTCCCACAGGGCTTGCAAAATGCCTTTATCAAACAAACACAATGATTTATCTCTCATCCACCCGTGATTGATTGGAATGTTATTTTTTTATTACTTGGCCAGCCCGATTGGTGGATATAAGTGCGAACCGTGCTTCACACACACACAGATATACACACACACGCCAAGTACGTTGCAGACAGCATGATCAAAACTTCCGCAATTGTATGTTTGCGTTGTTCAGGCGGTGTTTCACCACACTCTGATGTGTCAGCCTGGCATATTCTGAGATCATATCGTTTGCTGGGCCTGGTGTCAATAAAAGCTTTTCTTTGACTAACAAGGAAGTTTTCAGCTCTGAAGCTTACAGGATATTCTTATATTACCATGACCTTTTATACATCAAAAGCTCAAGGGAAAGTTGATTTCTCAATTCATGACCCCTTTAAATAAATCACACAATGTGATTTACTAAGGTTTGCCCGTGTCAATTTACTGGTGTTTGCGCCATTATTTAGCATCCCCAAAAAAGCACTTCTTAAACCAGACGCTAACTGGTAGATTGAGTTGCGTCTGGCTGTTTAATTTGCACATTGTCAGTCGATCACACGCAGAACTTTCCACTCCCATCTGCGCTTTTTTTGGAATTGCGCTCTCACGCTACTTTGCCCTGTTTAGTGAATCTGGTCCTAAGTATTTATATCTCATGTTATCTGTTGTTGGATACATTTAATTAGTCCAACAATAAAAAAAAAAAAAAAAAAAAAAAAAAAGGTAATTTCCATTACTGGAAATGAGATTGATTTCTGCATTAGAGTAATGAGAATTTTGAGGGGAAAATGTGCTTAATTGTCAAATATATTACAAATCTTAATGTTCGTCTTAATGTCAAATTTATGGCAAATATAGTCACATCCTTGTGAGATTCACTTCTTAACTATCTTTTTTTAACTTTTGTTTTTCCCTAACAGAAGCATTTAATCGTGAATACCGTCTTGCATACAATGAGCTCAGCACAGAACAGCTTAAAGTCCTATCCCCCATTGACAGACCACCAAGCAACGGTGTGCAGTGGTGCCTCAAATGCTTCGGAGCCCCATTCATCTGATCTGCTCCTCTGACCCACAGTGACTGTAAAAGCCCTAAGTCAGAGACAGGATTGTACAGTCATTTCTTTTGTTTGCACCATCACCTGAAATGGTACTTTTTTTTATCATCTACCAGAATAAAAGCAAATTGGCTTCTTTTCTCTGAAATTCCTGAGAGTGTCATGGCACCAACCCTACAGCGGGTAGACACTGCATTTTACTGTCAGTCTTCAGATGTTGAACACTGCCTCTTGTGTGTGAGCCCTTTTCAAAGTGCAGTGGAATTAAATGAAAGACTGAAATCGTCTTACTGTAAGATGTCTCACTGCCGTTCACTCTAGCTTCTCTCTTCAGCTGACCTGTGGAAGGATTCTGTGGATATGGAGAGAGCATTCTGGAGAGGTGTCGGTGACTGGTCTTATTTGATGTGCACTTTCAGAAATAGTTGCTTTATCATTTTCCATTGTCACCATGTGTTTTTATATATATTTTTCTATATTGGGATATTTGAACTCTGTTGCCTTTCTGAGGGATCTTTGGCTAGATTTCTGTGGAGTCTTAAACACAGAGCCCTTCAGCGTTAATGTGGGCTCTCAGTGTCAGTTCAAGGTGAGAGGTTTTTGTGTGAGTGAGTGAGTGAGTGAGTGAGTGAGTGAGTGAGTGAGTGAGTGAGTGAGTGGTGGTGTGAGTGAGTGGTGAGTGGTGAGTGAGTGAGTGGTGTGAGGAGTGAGTGGTGAGTGAGTGGTGTGAGTGAGTGAGTGAGTGAGTGAGTGAGTGAGTGAGCGAGCGAGCGTGCGTGCATGGCGTGCGTACGTACATTGGATAAGACCACACCTTAAAGTGATATAATGTGAGAGAGGACAATCAGATGAATTCCAGAACATTCCAGAAAGCATCTCTAATGTCTTAAACAGAGGCTAGAATCAATATGAATAATGGAATAGTGATAAACTGTTGATTTGTTTCTTATAAATACATACTTTAGACCTAAATGTAGGATAATGATGTACTGTGGAAAATAGCGTGACATACATCAGGAATGGAGGAGACGATTTATGAAGTAACTCTTTATTAATGCATTCACACACACATATACAGTTTTTTTTTTTTTTTTTTTAATGCTTTGAAAAAAAAAAAAAAACATAAAACATAGTTTCATCATCTGTATTAAAAAGAGTCTTGAAGAAAAAAGAGAAAATGTCAGTAGAACCTCGAACAAGACTATATCTCAAAATATTTTTAAACTTGCTTTTTAATCTGCTAGATGACTTTAGTTATGGCAAATTAGTGTCCATTCATTTTTTTTTTTTTCTGGTCCCATTGTACAAGCGAATCCAAAGGATGTAAAAATCTTCAAGTCACTGCCATTAGTGAATGAATCAGTGAAATCAAAATAGTTCTTGTGCCTTGTTATTAAGTCAAGGTAGGAGACTTGTGGATTTGTAAAATGAAAGTTTAATTTACTACTAATAAATTAACCTGAACAATTGGTCTGCCTTTATCATTTTAATTTATTTCCTTACTCTTTTCTTTCACTGAATAAACTATGTATTTTTTGATAGTGTAAATGAAACATCATCCCTTTGTTTGTGGAACAAGCCAGGTGCAAACAAAGCATGTTAAATTACTATTGTCTTATCATTATCAATGAAATGTTTTTGTATGTGATGCATAATGAGATGCTCTTTTTGGCTTCATCGCCGTTTTCCCAAATTACAAAACCTATAGAACAATAGAGCATACAAATCAATAATAGTTTGTCAATTATAATAACCCATAATATTCTATCTATCGATCGTTCGTATTTTTGTGAGGAGTCAGTTTGGCATATCATGATAATTAGTTATTGTTTTTACTAGGTGGATATATTGTGCAGGCTTATCTCATTATTAGTCTTGTATGCTTGCATCGCATGGCCACATAAAATAGGTAAAACTCTTGATTCACTGAACTTTTGAGAATTATAATCACCTGTAACTATAATTTTATTTAATCTGTTCATCTGAAATTTCACCCATAAACGGTAGTCTCATTCTCTATTAACTCTTATGTTATGTACAGACTTACACATTGCCTTGATTTGACCTGGAAAATCCTAAATTAAACAATATTGTGTTTGTCGGACTATAATGAGCTTTAAAGTCAACATGAAATGGATATTCACCCTATCTATTTTCTAAATACATGCTATTAATCAAGGGCTTAAATATGCTATGTGCAATAAAACAAAAATTCATATATAATATATAATTGACTAAACGCAATACAAGCATTTAGAAGGAAGATGCCTGCTGTTTGGAAATGTAGGTGGTTTTTTTTTTTGTTTTTTTAAAAACAAACTGAATGTTTCCATCGCAGTTTGTGTGCATGTTTTCTTATCCATTTTCAAACAATCGCATACGATTTTTATGCACATCTTGGCGTTTTTTTTATGCAATAGCCTATCCCAAAATGCTCAAAAAAAATAGGTGTGGAAACATCCAATGGCTAATGTCACCATAAATGTGTAGAGTTATTAATGTAAATGTTAATTAACACCGACAAAAGCAAGTACTGCACTGTTGTGATTGTAAAATGTGTTTTGAAAAGTAATTTCTGCATAAGTAGCATGCCAAATACAAACATAAATTTGTGCTACGATAAGCTTACGCAGTAGTATGAGATCGTGTTGGTATTGTGGTTCTCACACAAAGCAACAAAATGTTTTGGATTTTGGTCCCACATCACCAAAGACTCTGTCCTTCTTTAATTACCCGGGGTACCAGCTAAGGAGTTTCACCTTAACAGTAAAGTACAACCAAAGAGAATTTTTAAACAAACTAGTTTGTCAGCAGTCCAATATGAAGGATTTGTGAGATATTTGGATAACTTAATTTATCTTGTAGAGCTTCTAACTAACAGGTCTGACTAACAGCAGATGGAGATTATGCTCAGTAATCTACTGCTATTCCTGCAGTTCCCAGATGTGAACTGTTGAATTTTCTGTCAAATTTGAACCACTGAATTTGTAAAGCAAAATAAAATGGACCGAATATTGCCTTTCGAATATTATAGGTTGTATTTTTAAACGGAATAAATATTTTGGAAGTGAAATCTGAGAGGTGAATATGGATTATTGAATTTTTAATAATGAAAATGTGTGAAATGTTTTGAATTGAAATATTCTTATCTTAAATATACAACCATGTTGAATTTCAGCCCATAAAAATGCAAGCCCTAAAAATACAATGCATTAAAATACAAGCATGGTTAATGCAATGCATATTTTTTTTCGCGCGATTCAACAAGCTTTTTTGTTTCAAAAACATTTGACATTATTTTACTTCCATAAAAGTGTTACCATTTTATTAACAAAAAGATAAGTAATCAATTGTAATCAACACAACTGCTCAATTAAATCAATGATTGATAAAGGAATGAAGTGCACAAGATTGAAGTGAGGAGGGTGTTGCTATGGCGGAGTAGCATTATCTTAGATAAACTTGTTTCTCTTTTTCTCTCGCAAATTAGCTCAGAGGGGAAATATTAATAATTATTCATAACTCATGATTATTCATTATGATTAATTATGAATCAGTTAAATAGATTAACTTGATGTAGCTACATTAACATTACAATCAATCAGTTCATTTTTGTGAACATTCAGCATTGATAATTCTAAGAAAAGGATATTTTTCTTGGCTACAGAAAAATAATTCTTCCTTTGTATTTACTTAAGCGCTTAGAGTACATAACAAGATCGATCATTTAAGGGACGATTTGTTTGCAGGCAGGGAGTCAGAACCAAACATATATTGTGCACAAATTTTAATAACTAAATCACGAACAAGATCAAACAGACATGAAACCTAAATAACAAGAGGCGAAGTGAAAGTGGTTAGAAGAACCGAGTCAGTACAGATGGATGAAATTATGCACAGAGTCTAAAACCTGCAGAGAAACCATCGTTGACTACTAGCCCCGTTGTCTGAACAGGTGTCCGAGAGGAAGAAGAAGAAGAAAAGAGGTGAGGTTCTGGGCATCTCTTTTAAGAGTCTTAGAGAAATCCCACACTCGATGGTCGAGTTGACCAATGGGATTGTTGGGCTTTCCCATCGGGAAATTCCTCTGTGGGAGATTTATGGCTCTTTGTTGAGCAAGATTCAAAGGGCCTGTGCCCATATATACTCCAATTAATGCAACAAACATACATTGCCTCCGACGAAGAAGTGACATACATGAAAGTGTAAGTCGTAACGCGAGCATTAATTTGATAGGAGACACGACATATATGAGGTTACATGAACTAGTAAGTTGTTCATAAGACATGCATAGATGAAATAAGGGACACTTTACAAGACAGTTATATGCGTACATACAATGTCCTGGGGTGCATGTTCATTTATAGACGTATGTCTATAACTTTAGGCAAAAGCGTGTTTTTTACAGGCTTTGTGTCTTAACTAAGTGTTTGGTGTGTTTGCTCCTGCCTGATCAATTGCTCCTGTCTGCCTTGCTGCAGAGTGTTTGTAGCTCTGTACATTTTTGCTTTTGAATCTCTATTTGATATCTTTTCTTTGTTGTTTATACTGCTAAATATAACTTACTCATCACCATATATTGTTTAATATTGCCTATGACATTAAATTTGACATTGCTAGCTTTTAATCTAAATCACTATCACGTTAGTTTGATAGCGTTAACGTTACCTGTTAGCTTGCCATCTCTGCACCCGGGTCTCCTGTTTTCCTGAGTTCATTAAACAACTGTGGTGAGTTGGATTAGTAAATAGACTCCATCAAACAACTTTGATAAGTTGGATTAATCAACAAATACGGTAAGCCATGCCTTCTTCTCCAGTCATTGTCACTTGCACCACATGTTTCATGTTAAGTGTATCTGTCTCCGTTGGCGAACAGGGCTTCACATGTGATGAATGTAAGGAGATAGTCAGGCTGACGGAGAAGATTTCAGAATTAAAGACATGCATCCTGACTTTATTTGAAAGTAGTGTGAATGTAACCGCTTTAGACACTGCTTTGGATGCTACTAGCTTAGTGAACTCTGTACATTATTCAGTTCCAGCTGTAGACCCCGGCCAGCAGGGCAACTGGGTAACAGTGAGACGGCATAGTCGCGGATAAAAAAAAAAAAACACTCCCACTCAGTGACACACCCACTGAGTATCCTGTTGAAAGTGCCCTAGTTATTGGAGAATCTATTACACGGAACATGTAAATAGAGACACCAGCCACCATAGTCACATGTTTACCAGAGCCAGGGCGCCTGACATTAGCCAGCATGTTTTGAAGCTAATCGTAAATTCTCTAAGATTATTATTCACGTCTGCACTAACGATGTTCGAATTCGCCAGTCGGAGATCACCAAAATTAACATTTTAAAGAGCTGTGTGAACTTGAAAGTACGATGTCTCAAAGTTTATTGTTCTGGTCCCCTCCCCGTTAAAAGGAGTGATGAGATACTTTGCAGCCTATCATCACTCAATGGCTGGTTGTCTAAGTGGTGTCCGCAAAATAACATCGGGTTCATAGACAATGAACCCTAGACAATGAAGAACCCGGTGAAATTTATAGTAATATCTTCAGTATTACTCAGAAGTCTAGTTTCAAATATCATTTTGTGAAGTTTTGGTGCTTTATGTAATGTTATGTAGTGTAAATTATAAATCTCATATGACTTTTATGCTGGCTACTGTATACAGGCCACCAGGGCACCATACAGACTTTATTAAAGAATTTGCTGATTTTCTATCAGAGTTAGTACTGGCTGCAGATAAAGTACTAATTGTTGGTGATTTTAATATCCATATAGACAATGAAAAAGACGCATTGGGATTGGCATTTAGAGAGATTCTAAACTCTGCAGCAGGGTGATCCGCAAAAAAAGAGCGTGTTGACGCCTTCCCAGAGGACCCTGTTCCTGGGAGTCGTATGGGACTCAACCATGATGCGGTGCAACTGTCCCCTGCACGTATCGAGTCCATACAGGCGGTGGTCTCTAAGGTGAAGCTAGGCCGCATCCTCACTGTAAAGCAGTTTCAAAGACTGCTGGGGCTCATGGCAGCAGCGGCCAACGTAATATCCTTTGGCCTGCTACACATGAAACCCCTACAGTGGTGGCTGAAAACCAATGGGTTTTCCTTGAGGGGAAATCCATTCTGTATGATCAGGGTAACGCGCAGATGCCTTGGTTCCCTCATCATATGGAAGAAACCTTGGTTTCTGTCCCAGGGAAAAACAAAATGGCGCCGCCATGTTCGGTCGCCGTTCAGGTCGCTCCGCGAAGACTGTGCTTTTATTTTGATCTTTGAGCTTTATTTTGATCTTTGAGCTTTGATCTGCTATGACAGCAAAACTCTTTTGGACATGGGTTACCTCTACACTGGTTACTGGTTACCTCTACACTGGACTGTTTCAGGACAATTTCGCCGATCCTCTGTGGCCATCTGAGATTCTTCGCAACGCTGAGTTGAACAATGGACAGAGCCGACAGCGAAGAATCAAGAAACACCGTGGGAAACGCGCAGGGATCCATAACAGACTGAGGAAAAGGGCATTCAGCCCTCCCCTCCTGAGCATTCTGCTAGCAAATGTTCAATCCTTGGAGAATAAGATGGACGATCTTAGAGCCAGGATAAGTTTTCAACGGGACATGAAAGACTGTAACATCTTGTCCGAAACATGGCTCACACCCGCGGTCCCGGACACAGCTGTGACGCTGTCGGAAAACTTCTCTGTTTTTCGGATGGACAGAACAGCCGAGGCTGGTAAATCCAAAGGCGGTGGAGTATGCTTCATGATCAACAAGAAATGGTGCGACCCCAGGAACATTACCATTCTCTCGTGGTCCTGCTCGCCTCATCTGGAACATTTAACAATCATCTGCCGCCCATTCTACCTGCCGAGGGAGTTTTCTGCGGTCGTCGCGACCGCTGTTTACATTTCACCACAGGCAGACACAGGGCTGGCTTTATCTGGCCTTCATGATGTTGCCAGCGGCGTCATAAACACCCCGATGCGGCGTTCATAGTCGCGGGCGATTTCAACAAAGCAAACCTAAAGAAAGTCTTGCCAAACTTTCACCAGCACGTCTCCTGTCCTACACGAGGAGCAAACACGCTGAATCATTGCTACTCTCCGTTTAAGAACGCCTATAAAGCGCGATCACTTCCAGCTTTCGGCAAATCGGATCATGCCGCCATTTTCCTCACACCTGAATACAAACAAAGGCTCGTTCAGGAACCCCCGGTGAGGCGGGAAGTTAAGCGCTGGTCCCCCGATTCAGAGACCGCGCTACAGGCAGCTCTTGATGATGTGGATTGGGACATGTTCCGAGCGAGTTCAGCTGACGTCAGCAAGTTCACAGATGTGGCGCTTTGCTTCATCAACACGCTTACAGAGCAAGCCACACAAACAATAACAATAACGTCCTTCTCAAATCAGAAACCGTGGGTGGACAATTCAATCCGCGCTGCAGTGAACACACGCACTGGCGCTTACAACACCGGTCTCCTAACGGGGAATATGACTGAATATAGATCATCCTGCTATGCTCTGCGGCATGCAGTTAAAGCCGCAAAACTCCGTTATAAACACCGAGTGGAGTCTCATTTCCAACTCAACGACTCCTGGCGCATGTGGCAGGGTCTGAGGTCCATCTGCTCTTTTGGATCTAAATCCTCTGCAGAGGTGAGCACTGATCCGTCGCTTGTGAATGAGTTAAACTCTTTCTACGCTCGCTTTGACTGTAACCGCGGCAACACGACTCCGCCAAGTGACGCGTCAGAGGGAATCACTCAGAGCAGCAACAACCACGTGATCTCTGTCTCGGAGGATGAAGTTTGGAGGGCACTCAAGCGTGTGGACGTCAGGAAAGTTGCTGGGCCGGATGGTATTTCAGGTCGTGTTCTGCAGTCCTGTGCTGATCAGCTCGTCGGGTTGTTTACATCTATCTTTAATGAGTCCCTCGCTACATCTGTGGTCCCCACCTTCTTCAAAAAATCCACCATCATCCCTGTCCCTAAGAACAGTAAACCCTCTTGCCTAAATGACTACCGTCCAGTGGCTCTCACATCTATAGTCATGAAGGTCTTTGAGAGACTCATTAAAAACACCATTTGCGCCTTCATTCCTGACACTTTGGACCCTCTTCAGTTTGCCTGTCGTCCCAATAGATCGACTGAAGATGCCATCTCTCATGTCCTCCACTCCTCCCTCACTCACATCGACAGGAAAAGTGGGAACTACGTAAGGCTGCTATTTATTGACTATAGCTCAGCCTTTAACACCATAGTTCCCATCAAGCTAACCTCCAAACTCCTGAGGGAACTGAGTCCCCTGCTCTACTCTCTCTACACGCATGACTGTTTGTCCACACACAGCTCCACCTCTATCATCAAATTTGCTGATAATACTGTTGTCCTGGGCCTCATTTCCAACAACAAGGAGACGGCATACTTGGACGAGATGGAGCATCTAACATCATGGTGCCAGGACAACTGTCTCTCTCTGAATGTTGGCAAGACCAAAGAAATGATTGTGGACTTCAGGAAGAGACAGCAACGGACATACTCCCCCCTCATGATCAGCGGGTCACCAGTAGAGAGAGTGAGCAGCTTCAAGTACCTGGGTGTAAACATCTCCGAGGACCTGACCTGAACTGCTCACATTCAGACACAGGTGAAAAAAGCCAGGCAAAGACTGTACCACCTGCGCCAGCTGAGGAAATTCAGGGTTTCACCAGCTATCCTGAAAACTTTCTATTTAGGGGCGATAGAAAGTGTATTAACTCAGTGCATCACAGCATGGTATGGGAACAGCACCAGTCATGACTGCAAAGCCCTGCAAAGGGTCGTGCGCTTATCCGAGCATATCTCAGGGTCAGCTCTCCCATCTCTGCAGGACGTCTACACCAAACGCTGCAAAGGTAGAGCTACTAAGATCATCAAGGACTCCAATCACCCTGCAAACCCTCATTTCACGCTGCTGCCATCTGGTAGCGCTTCCGGAAGCCCTGATGGCCAAAACTGAGAGACTCAGGAGGAGCTTCTTCCCCCAGGCCATCAGACTCCTGAACTCAGTCACTTAACATCACGTGACTTCACTTCTGGATAAACATCGATACACTGACATTGCACTGCACTTTCTGTTCTCGTTGTTACTGTGTAACAACCTGTTTATAAACCTGCTTGCACATTATACTCTTTATACATTTGTTAACCACATATTTATAAGTCTACAGTTTACTCACTGCACAGTTTACTTCACTTATTTTATTCCACTTTTTATTCTTATTTTTTTACTTTTTCTTCTACTTGACTTGATTATTTATAATTCTACAGATAATATATATATATATATATATATATATATATATATATATATATATATATATATATATATATATATATATATATATATATATATATATATATATATATATATATATATATATATAGTACTTTTTTATCCTATTTCTATTATAATTTCCTCCTTGTGTTTTTAACTGTGAATTTGCACTGTCCATGGAGCGGACCTGTTTACATTTCACTGCCGGTTGTATATTCTGTATATAACTGTGTATGTGACAAATAAAACTCTTGAATCTTGAATCAGGGGCCAGTGTTGGGAGCATCATGTTTCTGGAAAGCCGTTTCAACAGATGCCTCCCTAACTGGTTGGGGAGTGGTCATCGACGGCCGCTTTGTGAGAGGTCCGTGGGAGGCCTGGCATTCTTCCTGGCATATAAATTGCCTGGAAATGCTAGCGGTCTACAAAGCTCTGAGGAGCTTTTTCCCGGGCGGCCGCCATGTCCTGATACGGACGGACAATACGTCAGTAGTTTCATATCTAAATCATAAGGGGGGTCTGAGGTTGCGCCCTCTATGCAGACTGGCGCATCAGATCCTCCTGTGGTCCCAGGGGAAACTGGCGTCTCTCAGGGTGATGTATGTCGCCGGGGACCAAAATCAGGGAGCAGATGTCCTGTCGAGGCAGGGGCTGAGGCCCGGGGAGTGGCAACTTCACCCAGAGGTGGTGAAGGCCATATGCGAGAGGTTTGGCCCAGTGGAAGTAGATCTATTCGCATCTTGAGAGACGTCCCACTCTCCACGGTGGTTTTCTCTCACGCATCCAGTCTTGGAGCAGGTCCGCCGGGAAGGGATCAGCCTACTTCTAGTAGCACCCTGTTGGGTGACCCGAGTATGGCATGTATATGTACTCTCCGAGTAGAGAGCATGAGGTGGACCCAGTTAACTGCCCAGTGGCTTCGGTGCTGGAGTTCCTCCAAGACTGCTTCTCTGCGGGTCTTCCCCCGTCCACACTCAAGGTGTATGTGGCTGCCATTGTGGCTTTCCACGCTCCTGTGAGTGGTGGGCCTCTGGGGAAGCACCGTCTGGTTGTAGGTTTCTTCAGTGGGGCTCGGAGGATGAGGCCTGTGGCTCGCTCCAGAGTTCTAACCTGGGATCTGACAGTGGTTCTTGAAGGGCTGTCTGCAGCTCCCTTCAAACCGCTCAAGTCGTCTAAGGCAAAGAACCTGACCCTTAAGGTGGTCTTTTTCCTTGCTATCACTTCTCTGAGGAGAGTGGGGGACCTTCAGGCCTTGGCGACTTGCCTGGAGTTTGCCCCTAGTGGAGTTAAGGCCATCTTACATCCAAAGCCGGGCTATGTGCCCAAGGTGCTATCCAGCGTGGCATGGTCAGTGATTCTTCAGGCCTTCCATCCTCCACCTCACGTGATGGCGGAAGAGGGGAGATTTCATCTGCTCTGCCCCGTCAGAGCACTAAGAGTTTACCTAGAGAAGTCTTCGCAGTGGAGAAAATCAGACCAGTTGTTGGTATGCTTTGGCTCACCCAAGAAAGGGCTGCCTGCATCAAAGCAGACAATCAGCAATTGGACTATCCAGGCTATAGCCACGGTTTATCAGGTGTGGAATTTGCCTTCACCTATAGCCGTGAGGGCCCATTCCACCAGAGGCATGGTGTCCTCTATAGTCTGCGACACTGGACGCCAAAGTGCTCGTGTCCTAAGTGTGCCTGGTCTCCAGCTTCTAGGGCAGGCATGATCCTTGGTGTGGCATAGTGGGTACTCGTTCCCCAAAGTGTCGTTAGACGCAGTGCGTGTTCCCTTGAAAGGGAACGTCTCGGGTTACGACTGTAACCCTTATTCCCTGAGAAAGGGAACGAGACACTGCGTCTCACCTCGTCACAACTGGAGCGCTTGCTTCATCGCAAAGCTGTCAGTACTATGTACCGGCTTCCCTTTGTAGCTTCCATGTATGCCGTCACATAGTAGAGGCAGAGACAATCTAAACAAAGCAATGACCAGTCACCAGTTCTAATCCAATCAGTATACAGTGTCATTCAAATGCATAGATGCTAATCCCATCACTCTGACGATTCAGAAATGGGACAGGGGCTCCAAGAACCATTAAAGACAAAAGGTGAGAATCTAAGTAATCTCATTTGATTTACAATAAAGAGAAAAGGAACTGGCAGATTTATCTTGCTGGAAACGTTGCATAACAGATGTCATCATCTTTACCTTAAATGCAAAATACAATGTACTTCCCTTAGTTTTAAACAGATTCTTAAATTTGTAATGCCACAACACCCATTCAAAAAAATAAAAAATAAAAAAATAAAAAAATATTACAAAGGCAGTCCACATATTCGCAGTCTTAATTTTTACATATTTACATTGTATATGTGTGTGGATATGTACTCTCACCTAAAGGACTATTAGGAACACCTGTTCAATTTCTCATTAATGCAATTATCTAATCAACCAATCACATTGCAGTTGCTTCAATGCATTTAGGGGTGTGGTCCTGGTCAAGACAATCTCCTGAACTCCAAACTGAATGTCAGGATGGGAAAGAAAGGTGATTTAAGCAATTTTGAGCGTGGCATGGTTGTCGGTGGTCTGAGTATTTCACAATCTGCTCAGTTACTGGGATTTTCACGCACAACCATTTCTAGGGTTTACAAAGAATGGTGTGAAAAGAGAAAAACATCCAGTATGCGGCAGTCCTGTGGGCGAAAATGCCTTGTTGATGCTAGAGGTCAGTAGATAATGGGCCGACTGATTCAAGCTGATAGAAGAGCAACTTTGACTGAAATAACCACTTGTTACAACCGAGGTATGCAGCAAAGCATTTGTGAAGCCACAACACGCACAACCTTGAGGCGGATGGGCTACAACAGCAGAAAACCCCACCGGGTACCACTCACCTCCACTACAAATAGGAAAAAGAGGCTACAATTTGCACGAGCTCACCAAAATTGGACAGTTGAAGACTGGAAAAATGTTGCCTGGTCTGATGAGTCTCGATTTCTGTTGAGACATTCAGATGGTAGAGTCAGAATTTGGCGTAAACAGAATGAGAACATGGATCCATCATGCCTTGTTACCACTGTGCAGGCTGGTGGTGGTTGTGTAATGGTGTGGGGGATGTTTTCTTGGCACACTTTAGGCCCCTTAGTGCCAATTGGGCATTGTTTAAATGCCACGGCCTACCTGAGCATTGTTTCTGACCATGTCCATCCCTTTATGACCACCATGTACCCATTCTCTGATGGCTACTTCCAGCAGGATAATGCACCATGTCACAAAGCTCGAATCATTTCAAATTGGTTTCTTGAACATGACAATGAGTTCACTGTACTAAAATGGCCCCACAGTCACCAGATCTAAACCCAATAGAGCATCTTTGGGATGTGGAGGAACGGGAGCTTTGTGCCCTGGATGTGCATCCCACAAAACTCCATCAACTGCAAGATGCTATCCTATCAATATGAATAAGAATGCTTTCAGCACCTTGTTGAATCAATGCCACGTAGAATTAAGGCAGTTCTGAAGGCGAAAGGGGGTCAAACACAGTATTAGTATGGTGTTCCTAATAATCCTTTAGGTGAGTGTATATAACCTTAATTCAACTTCAGGTGTTCATAATCCTGTCAGAAATTGTATTTTTACAACATTAATCTTTGGGGCTATTTCTCGTCACATTATTCCTCTATCAAATAGTTAGTCTGCAGATGCACCATCCAGTCATTATTGTTTCAGTACCATTTATCTCTACTGCTCTGCAGAAATCCAAAATATTGTTGTCCTCATATTTCAATCCCCGTCACACAGAAAGCCTCACAGCCTCTTGTTTTTTCTTACATTAATTGTAGTTCTCTATATAAATCAAATGTCCTGCTTCCATTCTGAGGAAGCATACAAATAAAACTTTTCAGAGGTTCTATTCCTTTGTTCGCCCACCGGCCTTTCATAAATGTAAGGGAGTCTCTGGATAATTTCAATAGTGACTTCAGCCAATTTGTCACTTTGTCTCTTCCTTCAAGTCTATAACTTTTACATTTTAACTAATCCAGAGTAATTCAAATCAACATCATCAATGACAAAAGTAGTCATAATTACCATTAACAGACAGAGCTGGATACCAATCCACTTAAAGCTCATCCCATGTTCTCAGATTAATCAGCTTCTCTTAAAGTTTGTAAAACACTCATTCCAGAGGTTAATGACACACTACCTTCAATCAGGACACATAAATATGAACTGCTCATTCTCAAAATTTGTTTCTCTCTCTCTTTCTCTCTCTCTCTCTCTCTCTCTCTCTCTCTCTCTCTCTCTCTCTCTCTCTGATAATCTTTTCAACAGTCTTCTAAAACTTTAACTATAATGTTAAATTCATTAACCCTTAATCCTTCACAAAGTTTAGAAATTTGAATGCTTAACTTTCAAATTAGAACCGTTCTTATAATCATCTCAAATAAGTTATACTATGAAATTGTTTCAAGTTATCTTTAGTTTAAATACCTTTTGTTATCCAGACCATCTCTTTTAAACTCTTTAAACTGTCCTCATCTTAAAGTCATCACCATGTCTCCAAATTATCCTCTGCCATATCTAAAGACCTGCAGGATTAAGACTATGATAGAGACATATTAGCTCAATATCACACACTTTTACTGATACTCATTAATAAATTTTGTTCTGTTCTCCACAAAGTTAATGATAATCACAACATGGTCTCAGCCAATGGACTCTTGAATACCCTTTACCATCATATCTTTCCCTCAGGGTGTTCCTGGCATTCAAACAAGCTATTCAATGCACCAAGTACATTTTCTGTACTTGGTGGAGGCTAAGAGCAGACACAGAAGTTACTGGTCATATAATACATTAGTCAGAAATTTCAGTTAATTAAAAGTCTATTTTAAAAACATCACGTTTTATTTCATCTGAAATATTTATCATTGCCTTCTTAATGGCAATCCTTTATTTTTAACCTAAAACATATTTTATTTTCCACTGATGCCCTGTGCTTCTACTAGACAAGATCATGTGACACAGGCCCAGGTATCAGCTTTGAGCTGATTTGGAATGAAAGAGAGACTCTGAGGCCTTCAGGACTACAAATTTCCACTCAGATTGAGTCTCTGTTACTCAAGTTAGGCCACAGCACCAGAAATGACGTGGTTGGGCCAGATTCAGATTGCGAATTGTTTTATTACAGCTCAGCACAAGCTTATCTTTTGAAACCAAAACATCAGCTTCTAGGGTTTTTCAGCATATTAACCTATAGTTATTTCAACAACCCAATATTCGGTCCAATAAGCATTATCAGAGTTTGGCAAAAGTGAGAAGAGCAAAAACATATTTATTATATAAAGTTTTTTTTTTTTCTTTTTTTTTTAAATACATCTTTGTAACATGTTTTATCATCTTTTATCTTTAATTTTAACCTCATATTAAAAATCTCAAATCCTTTCTTCAAAAATAATTACTAAAGACATTTATTAACCTTATTGTTATCTCATTATTTTCTTAGTATAAATCTCGTCTCTGTTTCTTTCTTTTTACTTGGTTTCGTTTACCTTATGGGTGAGTGGACACAGTTACGTGCAAAATGGCCCCACTGACCACAATTAAAACACTCTCTGTCTTTCCGCAACTGGCATGTTTCAGTCTGGTTCCCAGTCTCTAAGGCGGTGCCTAAAGTGACAAAACACTCAGACAGTCTGAGAAGAAAGCTCGGATCCAATAAAACACACAATGCCTTGCAATTCATGGTATCTTGCATCTGCTTTTTCAAAAACATCACATTTGTTTATCAAATTATACAATCCCTCAGTTACTTTTCGGATCTTTCCTTTTAAGGGCACCCCACCCATTTTACAAATCCATGAATAAGCATAAACAGTTATAATTTGAAATGTTCTGTTCTCTCTTTATTCGTAGCCAGTTAAGTTGCTGTTTAACTTTCTAAACAGAATTAAAACATTGCTGCCTATTTTCTTCATAAATTCTGCCAGTTTCTTTGAATTACGGGCTTCAGAGCAGAGCTGCTTACAGCGTTTGCTCTTTCGTCTCAAAAACTTTATCTGGACTGATCAAGTTACTGATCATGTCACTGCGACTGATCATGTCGCTGGTGAGTATGAACTGAATCAAAGTTCATACTCACCAGCGATCTTTAAACAGCTGTGGCTTCTGTGTGACGAGACAACGTTTTCCTTTCCCTGTTATCTGCCTCTTTCACCCAACACACACACATTTCCCACAACAGCCCTTCGATTTATCTCCCCTAATAACTCTTTTACTACTTTCAGTCTGTTGACACTCAGCGTCTCAAAATCTTTTTGGGAAATCATGATATTTAATTAACTTCTCTATACCTTGCATACATTTTTGGCCATATAATTTTCTCATTTGACAAAATACCGGTGTATCATATTCAGCTAGCTTCTTTGGGATTTTATCATACTGGCAATCTGTTTCTGTGGCTGTTCGCGCGCACGCTAATAATCTGTCGGACGTCTCCGTACAGATCTGATCCTTCACCCAGAATCAGACAGGACGGATGCTCGCAATAGCGCCCTATTCGGGACCGCACACAACTCGGTCTATTCGCCAAAGTGATTTCAGTTTCTATCCCATAAACAAATCAATCACGCTGTATTCGCCACAGAATCAGACTCCCCCTATGGTTTATCCTTTACAATTCAATGTTTAATTTGAACCAAATTCTATTTCAAAATTCTTCCCCGAATTTTAAGTTTGTCTCTTACCAGAATCGTCCCGTTGCCACCTCGGGTTTTCTTTAATTCCAGTGGTCGGACCCTCCGGACACCCCAGAGCAGTCAGCCCTTCTCCCTCAATCCGTTAGGGTAAGGCTGTGACTCTAATGTCTAGGATGATCAGTCACCGTCTGCTCTCGGGGTCCGGGGTCCACATCCAAGGAATCCCACTACTTCTGACACCAAATTGTTGTGGCAAAAAAATTAACTCCATTGCATTACTGAATAAGAGACAAACCTTAGCCAATTGTCTTTATAAAGATTTATTTATTGCAAGAAAGAGCCACCGTCAACACAGACTATATATAATATAGTATGAAAATTGCTAGTTTTTATAAAGTAACACTGTCCAACAGCGACACCTGCAGGTAAAGTAACAGCGGGTTGCCTGAGCCCATTGAATTTTAACAGACCCACCAAAGTCCTATGATTGGACGTCGGACAACGTAGCGTGGCATGGGGATGTAATGACGTGCCATTAATCGATCTATGATCTATAACATGCAAAACAGGAACATGAACAGAATATTCTAAAAGCAACTCATGTAAACACCTTAATAAGAATATTGTCTTATTCAGAATAAGGTCAACAATTAGATTACTGCTGTCCATGTAAACGTAGTCAGTGAGAGGTACAGACAGTAGTACAGGCAATATTCATCTTGATTCTTTAGGGTTTCAGTAAAAGGAAATATAAAATGAATATACATAATAGAAATGAAAGACAAATCCATATTTCATATCTGGAAGCCGGGATAAGTGAGCAAGCATTGTTACTGCACTCCTGGCATGTTAGGAGTGTGTGATCCCTCCAAAATCCGAACACGCGACAACATGTTGCTATCAAGTGTTTAGCGACACATCACACATCCCTAAGCCAGACCCTCAGTCACCACTCAGAGACCAAATACAAACTTTAGAAAACAAGAAACAATCAGTGGTTCTCTTGAATAATATCATAATTGGAAAGAATCATTAAAAATCATAATAATAATAAATACTAAGGTTTTGATTATGAATTTAATATATATATTTTATTCCACTTCTTTATTTACTTTTACAATATTTTTAATACTGACTTGATTTATTTATAATTCTACAGATATATATATATATATATATATATAAGTACTTTTTATTCTATTTCTATTATAATTTCCCCTTGTGTTTTTAACTGTGAATTTGCACTGTCCATGGGCGGACCTGTTTACATTTCACTGCCGGTTGTATATTCTGTATATAACTGTGTATGTGACAAATAAAACTCTCTTGAATCTCTCTTGAATTTCATATATTATATATATATATATATATATATATATATATATATATATATATATATATATATATATATATATATATATATATATGTATGTGTGTGTATATATGTGTATATGTGTGTGTATATATGTGTGTATACACACATTATTTATATATATATATATACACACACACACACACACACACACACACATACATATATATATATATACACACACACATATATATATATATATATATAATATAATACACACTCACCTAAAGGATTATTAGGAACACCATACTAATACTGTGTTTGACCCCCTTTCGCCTTCAGAACTGCCTTAATTCTACGTGGCATTGATTCAACAAGGTGCTGAAAGCATTCTTTAGAAATGTTACCCCATATTGATAGGATAGCATCTTGCAGTTGATGGAGATTTGTGGGATGCACATCCAGGGCATGAAGCTGCTGTTCCACCACATCCCAAAAATGCTCTGTTGGGTTGAGATCTGGTGACTGTGGGGGCCATTTTAGTACAGTGAACTCATTGTCATGTTCAAGAAACCAATTTGAAATGATTCGAGCTTTGTGACATGGTGCATTATCCTTATATCCTTATATTATATATATATATATATATATATATATAATGATTTAAGCAATTTTGAGCGTGGCATGGTTGTTGGTGCCAGACGGGCCGGTCTGAGTATTTCACAATCTGCTCAGTTACTGGGATTTTCACGCACAACCATTTCTAGGGTTTACAAAGAATGGTGAGAAAAGGGAAAAACATCCTGTATGGGGCAGTCCTGTGGGTGAAAATGCCTTGTTGATGCTAGAGGTCAGAGGAGAATGGGCCGACTGAGTCAAGCTGATAGAAGAACAATTTTGACTGAGATAACCACTCGTTACAACCGAGGTATGCAGCAAAGCATTTGTGAAGCCACAACACGCACAACCTTGAGGCGGATGGGCTACAACAGCAGAAGACCCCACCGGGTACCACTCATCTCCACTACAAATAGGAAAAAGAGGCTACAATTTGCACGGGCTCACCAAAATTGGACAGTTGAAGACTGGAAAAATGTTGCCTGGTCTGATGAGTCTCGATTTCTGTTGAGACATTCAGATGGTAGAGTTAGAATTTGGCATAAACAGAATGAGAACATGGATCCATCATGCCTTGTTACCACTGTGCAGGCTGGTGGTGGTGGTGTAATGGTGTGGGGGATGTTTTCTTGGCACACTTAAGGCCCCTTAGTGCCAATTGGGCATCGTTTAAATGCCACGGCCTACCTGAGCATTGTTTCTGACCATGTCCATCCCTTTATGACCACCATGTACCCATTCTCTGATGGCTACTTCCAGCAGGATAATGCACAATGTCACAAAGCTCGAATCATTTCAAATTGGTTTCTTGAACATGACAATGAGTTCACTGTACTAAAATGGCCCCTACAGTCACCAGATCTCAACCCAATAGAGCATCTTTGGGATGTGGTGGAACGGGAGCTTTGTGCCCTGGATGTACATCCCACAAATCTCATAAAATCCAGGCCTGGTCCTGGACGAGACCAGTGTGACGCACAGCTGACGCTCATTATCATTCGCCACCGGCCCACTCTCACGGTCCCTCGCCTCGCCACAATATGTATTTTTTTTTTTTATATATATGTTGGGACACTGTACATGTACACTGTACAATTTACAAATCTCATAAACTTATATTTTATTCACAATAGAATATAGTTAACATATTAAATGTAGAAAGCGAGACATTTTGAAATGCCATGCCAAATATTGGCTCATTTTGGATTTCATGAGAGCTACACATTCCAAAAAAGTTAGGACAGGTAGCAATAAGAGGCCGGAAAAGCTAAATGTACATATAAGGAACAGCTGGAGGACCAATTTGCAACTTATTAGGTCAATTGGCAACATGATTGGGTATAAAAAGAGCCTCTCAGAGTGGCAGTGTCTCTCAGAAGTCAAGATGGGCAGAGGATCACCAATTCCCCCAATGCTGCGGCCAAAAATAGTGGAGCAATATCAGAAAGGAGTTTCTCAGAGAAAAATCTACAGTGCATAATATCATCCAAAGATTCAGAGAATCTGGAACAATCTCTGTGCGTAAGGGTCAAGGCCAGAAAACCATACTGGATGCCCGTGATCTTCGGGCCCTTAGACGGCACTGCATCACATACAGGAATGCTACTATAATGGAAATCACAACATGGGCTCAGGAATACTTCCAGAAAACATTATCGGTGAACACAATCCACCGTGCCATTCACCGTTGCTGGCTAAAACTCTATAGGTTAAAAAAGAAGCCATATCTAAACATGATCAAGAAGCACAGGCATTTTCTCTGGGCCAAGGCTCATTTAAAATGGACTGTGGCAAAGTGGAAAACTGTTCTGTGGTCAGACGAATCAAAATTTGAAGTTCTTTTTGGAAAACTGGGATGCCATGTCATCCGGACTAAAGAGGACAAGGACAACCCAAGTTGTTATCAGCGCTCAGTTCAGAAGCCTGCATCTCTGATGGGATGGGGTTGCATGAGTGTGTGTGGCATGGGCAGCTTACACATCTGGAAAGGCACCATCAATGCTGAAAGGTATATCCAAGTTCTAGAACAACATATACTCCCATCCAGACGTCGTCTCTTTCAGGGAAGACCTTGCATTTTCCAACATGACAATGCCAGACCACATACTGCATCAATTACAAAATCATGGCTGTGTAGGAGGAGGATCTGGGTACTGAAATGGCCAGCCTGCAGTCCAGATCTTTCACCGTAGAAAACATTTGGTGCATCACAAAGAAGAAGATGCAATAAAGACAGTTGAGCAACTAGAAGCCTGTATTAGACAAGAATGGGACAACATTCCTATTTCTAAACTTGAGCAACTTGTCTCAGTCCCCAGACGTTTGCAGACTGTTATAAAAATTAGAGGGGATGCCACACAGTGGTAAACATGGCCTTGTCCCAACTTTTTTGAGGTGTGTTGATGCCATGAAATTTAAAATCAACTTATTTTCCCCTTAAAATTATACATTTTCTCAGTTTAAACATTTACATCTGCCTAGCTCGCCGCCATGTTGGATTCCCCATCTCGAATACTTTTACTAAATTTTTACCATTACAGCTGTCAAAATTAACAAATTGTGAAAAGTGTTGATTATTGCATTATATTTAACGTTAGATCATTCCCATCACATGGAAGGTTGCAGTGACAAGCATTGAGCAGATGATCGTCATTGTAATGCAATTTCTGCACTCTCACGAATGCCTTCACCATAACTAACAATGCAAACACGATGTAAATACAGTAAGAGATTCATTGTGTAGTGTAAGAGCGGCACTATAATGGGAATTTCGGCCAGAGTCCAGATAAACTTGCGTTGCGTGATGGACAGATTCAGCCATTATAAAGAGAGTGTTCTTTAAAGTAAAAATACTAGGGTTATTCATTATGAATTTAACTGTCATTACTGGTTTACAAATGAAACGTGTTGCTTACAGTTTGTGGGGTAGTTGCTGGCAGTTTTTGCTTTAACAGTTGGCACAGCCTGATCTTTGGGACTAGGACGTTCGTTAAAAATAAACTGAATCCATTTTTCACTGACATCGGGATCCTTCGGCAGCTTATGCAAAGATTATGTTTTTCCACAGCCAGGAACAGCACAACGTCTGCGTGGCATCCCAATCGTTATTATCACAATCTTATTGTAAACAACTACTTTAGATCCACTCGCTGCTCATCGACTGAACACCAGTGGGCGGGGACAACAATGCGATGATGTAAAAGTAGGCATTATTGTCTTGCTCCGGAGGCAGTCATATGCAAATGATTGTGCCCCTGTGACGTCACATGCCACCTTGGATCCAAACTATGCTTTTTAAAAACATGATTATATAAATGCTTTTTAAGTTATGGAACTTGCAGGATGTATTAATGATACAAAGACCTCTCATATGCCAAAAGATTAAGGAACATTTTATGACCCATTTAAGATAAGTAGTCTATATTTTTGTAAGTTTTCAAAATAATTAAATAAATAAATGCTCTGTTTGGTCAATATGTAATAACCCTGTTTATCACTGATATTATTGGGTTGCTGGAATTTAGGCAATGCTAGCACTGTAATCAAGGGCATTAGGTAAGGTTAACTGTTTAATAATATTAGTGATTCTTATTTCTGTATTACAAAACGTTAAAATGTGCTGTTTTGGGGAGAAATTGGTTAGCTCTCTCTTTTTAACCCATCTCTGGTGTGAGATGAGTGTACTAAAAATAACCTTTTTCATCTCTCTAATAGTCTTTCTCTGTTGTTTTGGAAGTAGATACATTTTATCACTGATAAGTTCTTGTGAATTACAGTATGTACAGTGTTTTTGTTTTTTTATTTTTTTAAAAAAATTTTTTTATAGCAGTGCACAGTGTTTATTATAAGGTGTTAGAATCTGCAGCTCAATACTCACTACTCAACAGCAGCTCAACAGCGCCCCCTTGAAAAACTTGGTCTATGTAGACCTCATCGGGCCGAACAACTTAGTCATAAGCTTCGCCTAACCGGAAGTGAGCTATAATTGGTTGTTTGGAAAACGCATGCTCTGGAATTTGATATACTCCTCCTAGGCAATTGACCCGATCCGTGCCAAACTCGGCCAGCATGAAATCAAGACATTGAGGATGCTAAATTGAGAGTGGATTTTTGATATCTCGAATGGCTTGGCTGTGGCGAAGAAACAAATTTATGGCGAGAAAAGGGAAACAGGAAATGTGTTATATTTCTGCATACATTGACTGATTTGGATGAAACTTCCGCTGTGTGTTTGTTGTAGGAGGCAGATCACATGGATAGGACTTTTGTGAGTCAAAGTTATAGCGCCACCAACTGGCAGCAGGAAGTGTCACTTTCAAAAAATGCTTTGAATCACGTCTTATTTTCAACCGAATTTACTTCCTCAGTATAATGCCAAAACATGGCAGATATACACATATGAATGGATTCCTGATATTTGAAATACTGTTGTCATGGCAACATGTCAAAGTTTAATAATCTTTTGGGGTGTTTTTGAGACTCTTAGCATGCTTGAAATTGCATGAAACTCGACACACATCAGAGATGCCGTCCAGTAGATACAGCCAAAGACTTAGAAATGGGCGTGGTGGAAGGGCTCAGTAGCGCCATCTTTTGACAAAAGTGGGGGGGTTAGTTTTACCTACAGTAACCAAACTCAGTATATATATTCCTCTCATCAAGCCGGACAACTTTCTAATTTACAGTCATTAGCTCCGACCAACAGGAAGTAAGATATTTTGGTTTGAATTTTTGAAAAATCAGGCACCAGGCTTTTTACCTGCGTGAAGTTGGCCCCCCACCCAACACAAAACTCAATAAACTCAATCGTTTGTGTTTCTTCATTTGTGCCGTAAAAATTTTTGTTTGTGCTGCTTTGGTTTTTAAGATATTAAAATAATTTATAGGTCATTCTGAGGTCACTCAGCCCCCCACATGCTCCAAATTCACCCAAAATATTGTTTTTTTTTTTGTGCTTCGTTTGTGCTGGTTTGTGCCAGTAAAAGTTTAGTTTGTGCTGCATTTTTTTTAAATATTAGACTTTGAATTATAGATAATAACATCACCCACCCCATATGCTCCAAATTCACCCCAAATAGTCTCAATTGTTTGTGCTTCGTTTGTGCCGGTACAAGTTTTGTTTGTGCTGCTTCTGTTTTTTAAATATTAGACACTGAATTATAGACGCTAGTCACCAGCAGAATCATATACGATCATATTATACTTGGGCTATAGCCTAAACATTTAAGCAAATAGCCTATGTGCAATTTGAAGTGTGCTACACACAGGTGAGTGGGCCGGAAAAAAAAACACCTGTAGTAACACACTCTCCCCTATGCGCACTAGTCACTTTCACACACTGCTGTGTGTACATAAGCCCACAAAAGACTATAATATATGTATGTTTACATGCTCATGCACTACAATAATCTTGCACTGTTCCCCAGACATGTATAGGTTAACATGTATATTTATATATAGTATATTTATAGTCAAATCTATCAGTAGGTTAGTTATGTATAGGTTTATAGTGTTTTACTTCATGGTTGTATGTCTGTACTTATGTAGCACCGTGGTCCTGTGAGGCACGACATTTCGTTCCACTGTATGTCCCCACATGTAGCGGAATGACAAGAACTTTAACTTGAACATTTCACAGAAATATTAGGCCTATACCCATGTTATTTCAAATAACATACTCTCTGTTTGAACAAACTCTTTGTTTTCCTCCTTTTTGGTGACAAGCGTGTGTGAGAAATTTAAAGTTATGCAGCATCTCAAGCCGTGTCATTTCTTAAATTAATTAAATCTGAAAAAACAAAACAAAAAAACAATTCTACTTATTTCTCTAACAAAACCAAAACAAAAAACAAATAGGCCTA
The DNA here is from genome assembly GCA_018749465.1 of Paracanthobrama guichenoti. Classification (NCBI taxonomy): domain Eukaryota; kingdom Metazoa; phylum Chordata; class Actinopteri; order Cypriniformes; family Gobionidae; genus Paracanthobrama; species Paracanthobrama guichenoti. The sequence continues at coordinate 44,811,064 of CM031949.1, forward strand.
GACATTTTAATATCATTTTCTACTTAAAAGAAACAAGACAAATGAGAAAGCGGTTTGACATTTATTTTTCGTTTTGTATAAGAAACAAACATAAACGTTTTTTTTTTTTTTTTCGTATTTTTGGTTCATGGGTAAATAAACAACAAAAAAAAAAAAATGCTTTAGGCCTATTATTTGTTTCAAATGTGTGAGCGGCCATGAAACGTTACTTTTAACTTTATACAATCTAAGACAATATTGAGGAA
>CM031949.1:44816308-44956308 GCA_018749465.1 Paracanthobrama guichenoti
TTAATGTCACATTCTGTATACACTGAACTGTAAATTAAAGCTGCAAGCACCATTGATCGGGCCCTCACACCTTGGTGCCTGTTGGGTGCTGGTGTGTTTTTCTCAAAAATTCTTCTTATTTCAAGGTAAAGCATTCATCACTCTGCCAGGGTGTGCCCTTTTAGTAGATTGTTTTAAGTCTTAGCTGGGTGTGCTCGATTATGGCAAAAATCATAATCACAATTATTTTGGTCAATATTGAAATCCCGATAAAAAAATACAACAGAACAAAAATACATTACAAATTCAATTTCAGAATCCTCTTTTTCTTTTGAGCAACCAATTTTCAATATTTGATCCAATCCGATAGCCGATATCTGATCAGATTACTTTTGAACAACTGGGCCATAGATTTGACAATGCGATAAGTAGCTCACAGTTATATCGCTACAAGTTGGTTGCAGGAAACGTGTCACGATAATTGCAAAAGCTCTGATATTTAACTGCTTAAAAGAGATGAAGGAATTAACACTGGATAAGAAATCTCTGAAGGAATCAGACACAAAACCAATGACACAGTGACACAAAATTGTGTTTGAATGACACAAAAAGGCATAGATGTAAAAAAAGAAAAGTTTAATTTGCAAAGAAAGCTGAAATAATTCTGATTTATTTAATGTTAATTTAACTTTTATATATCTAAATAATATTGAAAAACAATTGTCAAGTTGCCAGACATGATTAAATTTATTGCTGTCGATTTAAAATGAAATTTCCCATACAAAAATTTAATTTGGTAGGAACATGTAACATCCTAACACCAATAAAAAAAAAATCTCTTCAAGCCATACCCTAAACCCAACCTTGCCAATATTCAGATAATGTTATAGTGCCACCTACTGGTAACAGGTTGTGTATCCCTAACATCATTCACCCGAATTCACTTAAAACACTTTAAATGAATTGATTTGTCATGTATTTAATCCTTTAAATCAAAAATCAAATGAACTTTATTTATATCAACTTTATTTATATAGCGCTTTTTACAAGTTCAAAGCAGCTTCACACTGTTAACAGGAAAATAATGCAACAAGAATTTGATTCGGCTGTATAGCCGCTCTGGTGAAAACGGTGATGTTATCCAGCTAATTTCAATTATCATATAGCGACAATGCAGGCAGATTGGTAATATAGTTGAAATTTAGGTGTCCCCAACTGAGTAAGCCAAAAGTCAAAGGCAACGGTGGCAAGGAACCAAAACTCCTTCAGGGCCAGAATGGAGAAAAAACCTTGGGAGAAACCAGGCTCAGTTGGTTTCTTTAATGGACACGCTCTCTGCAGACACTTCAGGGATGCGTTGGTCATGTCCAGGCGCAGGTCCACCATCTGATCTGGATATGGCCCGGATCCGGCTGACTGCAGTAAACCTCGGGATAAACAGAGAGACTAACATTAGTGTAGATGCCATTCTTCTTATGATGTAATGAGTACATCAGGTGTTATGGGAAGTGTTCCCGGTTCCAGCTGACCTAGTTAATCCAGCCTAACAATCATTTAACTGATTTGAATAATATAAATTGATAATGTTTTATGTGTAAGCCAAAGTAAAGAGATGCGTTTTTAGTCTAGATTTAAACTGACAGAGTGTGTCTGCTTCCCGAACAATGCTAGGAAGACTGTTCCAGAGTTTAGGTGCTAAATAGGAAAAGGATCGACTGCCTTACTATGACAACACCATTCAAGATATCCAAAATCTTTTTTCAGTGTAGCATCCTCAATACCTTGGCCTCATCTTATCCAAATTTGGTGATCACATGACTCTCCTATGAGGAATATTTAAAAGTTCAATAGTCAACTTCTGGTGAACGGAGCTAATAACTAATCATTAGCTGTTTAAAATGGCTTGATGAGAACAATAACGTACAGAGTCTGATGACTGTAGATAAAACTAAGCCCACCACTTTAGTCAAAAGGGGGCACTACAGAGCACCCCCCTCCACACCCTTTTTAAGTGTGTGCCTATGTCTAACAGCCGGCAACTCAAATTTCATTGAAAATAAGCAGGCTAAGAGCCTCAAAAACACCCTGCTGCCAGTTGGTGGCACTATGACTGTGACTTATAGTCACATCCATGTGATCAGCCTCCTTCTCCAAACATACACCTGAAGTTTTATCTACATCGATCAATCCACACAGAATATATACTTCTCTTTTCCATTTTTTTGTGTGTCCTCGCCACAGTGAAATATAAAAAATAAGTTCATAATTTAGCATCCTCATTGTCATCATATTGACCAATTTTAGTTATGATCACATAAAATCCCCTTGGAGTATTTAAATGGTGCTTTTCGAACAGTTCAAAATGGCAGACTTTCTGTTGGGTGGAGCATTACTTGTAGCGCAAAAGTTGTTTATCTTGATGAGAATGAGTTTCATATACAGTGGATATAAAAAGTTTACGCATCCCTGTTAAAACATTTGTTTTTCTGTAATATAAAGTAATGGAACAAAGATATAAAATCAGAACTTATGCACTTTTACTGTAAAAAAAAAAGAAAAAAAAAAGCCATTTATTTATATATATATATATTATACACACACACATACACACACACACACACACACACACACACCAATCAGGCATAACATTATGACCTTCCTAATATTGTGTTGGTTCCCCTATTGCTGCCAAAACAGCCCTGACCCGTCGAGGCATGGACTCCACTAGATCCCTGAAGGTGTGCTGTGGTATCTGGCACCAATATGTTAGCAGTAAGATCCTTTAAAGTTGTGAGGTGGGGCCTCCATGGATCGGACTTGTTTGTTCAGCACATCCCACAGATACTTGATTGGATTGAGATTTGAGGAATTTGGCGGCCAAGTCAACGCCTCAAACTCGTTGTGCTCCTCAAACCATTCCTGAACCATTTTTGCTTTGTGGCAGGACGCAATATCCTGCTGAAAGAGGCCACAGCCACCAGGGAATACCGTTTCCATGAAAGGGTGTACATGGTCTGCAACTTAGTTGGGTTCTAACCCAGTCAGTGCAGTAAAGTCAATGATATTGCTCAATATTAAGTGTCCCCAACTAAGCAATCCAAAAGCGACAGTGGCAAGGAAACCAAACTTCATCAGGTGACAGAAATGGAGGGAGAAAAAAAACCTTGGGAGGAAACGGGCTCAGTCGGGGAGCCAGTTCTTCTCTGACCAAGCGAACGGACATGGTGTGATTTTATGATTCATGACTGCATCACAAGTCAGATTGTGGTTTGATATCATTCAGAATTATATTTTCAATTGCAAGTAGCTTTGGTTAAAAAAGATAATAAAAGGTTAACACATTTGCATTACATTTTCACTTCCCACAAAGGAAACCTAATTGGTCTTGTATCCCAAACCTTGAAGTGTTAGTGGTCCCACTTTTTAACTACTGTGTACTTGCATAAAAAAAAAAAAAGTTAAGTACTATTAAAATAATGTATTAAAATAAATTGTGACTTGTTAGTACATAGTTAGACACTTGATATAAAGTGAGTCCATGTTAGTTGTGGTTGAGTGCATTTGAAACATCTAAGACACTGAGGGAAATTGTTGTATTTCCAGGTATGAAGGGCAGAGAGATCAGTTGATGCAGCAGTCATTTAACATGGAACAAGCAAACTACACCATCCAGACACTAAAAGACACCAAGACCACTGTAAGAATGTCATAAGAATAAAAATAAGACATAAAAATGTAACTTATTTCCCTTTATGTGATTTTCAACATCAGCCAATGCTGCAAGCCTGTTTCTGTGTGTTAATGTTTTTAAAATAGGTGGATGCAATGAAAATTGGTGCCAAAGAAATGAAAAAAGCCTACAAGAATATTAAAATTGATCAGATAGAGGTAAGATTCCTTCTGTCCCTTCACTTAATGTAAAATAGTAATTGTATGAACTGATTAAAAATATTCAATGCGTGTATACGTTTTGCTGCTTATGCTGCAGGATCTGCAAGACCAGATGGAGGACATGATGGAGGATGCTAATGAAGTACAAGAAGCTCTTAGTCGCAGCTACGGGACACCAGATATTGATGAAGATGACCTGGAGGCAGGTTAGTTGAAACTGGCATTGAGGTAGTTTTGTGCAGTTTTGTTATGTAATGATTTTGGGTCTATTTCTAATAAATATTTACTTTGTTCACTACAAAACATAATAATGTTGGTTTTACATATGTGATTATTTGTTTGTACCATAAGAGCTGGATGCACTTGGTGACGAACTCCTTCTGGATGAAGACAATTCCTATCTGGATGAGGCTTCTTCTGCTCCAGCTATACCAGAGGAGTGCCGAGAGACAGAACCGCTAACCGGGTATACTTGCTTAAAGAGCCTTAAAACCTAAAACACTAATATATATATATATATATATATATATATATATATATATATATATATATATATATATATATATATATATATATATATATATATATATATATATATATATATATATATATATATATATATAATTTTAATTTTTGAAGGAAGTGGCTTTAGAGGCTTTTGCATCTGAACTCTTCATACACACACATATGTATGTGTGTGTATGAAGAGTTCAGATGCAAAAGCCTCTAAAGCCACTTCCTTCAAAAAATTAGATAACAATACTGAGTGAATGCTCTCTGCATATAGTATAAGTTCATAAAATACTTTCAAATACTTCAAACCCACTAAATCCCAGCCTCAGCCCATTCAGAAGTACCGGTACCTAGGTAGAAACCTATACATAGGAGCCTGACGAAAGTGCTTATTTTAAAGAAAAACGTGTACTGTGTTTTCTAGATTATAAATCTAATGAAATGGGCTACGAAATATACAAGCACAGAATTTGAAATCAAATATGCACGCACACACAAACATATCAATTAAATTTTGCTTTGCTAACTTGACATCACAGCCTATTCATTGTCAAACAAAAACTCAATTAACCCCAAAAAAATTTCACGGCTCTAAGAGCCAGATTTACTAACAGCTTGCCCTAGCACAAACCCTCTTTTGGCATTAAAAAACTACTGTCGGGATTTACTAATGACATGCAATGATAAATTAGAGCTGAAAAGGCATGGACAGGGTTATTTTTGCGGCTGACCTTATTGCATATGTATTTGTAGGAGTTTCCCTTTCAGGCGCAAGATTTATGGGAGGAGAGTATTTAAATGAATCACGCAAGGTGATTTACAAAGATTTGCACTTGTAAATGTACTGGTGTTTGCACCATTATTTACGCCCCAGAAAACTGGTAGATTGCATTGGTGATCATGGAAATGATCCGGCTGCATCTGTGTGCTTTAATTTGTGCAATGTCAGTCCCATCTGTGCTTTTATAGAATTACTCTCTCATGCTAATTTGCCGTTTAGTAAATATGGCCCTAAGTTGTCTGTTGCATGATAGGGCTGTGCTGGTCAGCATGACTACTAGACATTTTTGTGCATGTGGAGGTTTCTGTTCTATGTGGCTATTGGGATACGAGTGAAGTACAGTCTTGTTTACACAATAAATAATAATTTACTAACCATATGTACACTCACCTAAAGGATTATTAGGAACACCTGTTCAATTTCTCGTTAATGCAATTATCTAATCCACCAATCACATGGCAGTTGCTTCAATGCATTTAGGGGTGTGGTCCTGGTCAAGACAATCTCCTGAACTCCAAACTGAATGTCAGAATGGGAAAGAAAGGTGATTTAAGCAATTTTGAGCGTGGCATGTCCATCCCTTTATGACCACCATGTACCCATTCTCTGATGGCTACTTCCAGCAGGATAATGCACCATGTCACAAAGCTCAAATCATTTCAAATTGGTTTCTTGAACATGACAATGAGTTCACTGTACTAAAATGGCCCCCACAGTCACCAGATCTCAACCCAATAGAGCATCTTTGGGATGTGGTGGAACGAGAGCTTCGTGCCCTGGATGTGCATCCCACAAACCTCCATCAACTGCAAGATGCTATCCTATCAATATGGGCCAACATTTCTAAAGAACAGTTGAACATTTCTCCAGTTGAATCAATACCACATAGAATTAAGGCAGTTCTGAAGGCGAAAGGGGGTCAAACACCGTATTAGTATGGTGTTCCTAATAATCCTTTAGTTGAGTGTATATTGCAAAAATTTTGACATTTGGATACGTACCAAATAAAACGCATAGCCTATAGCACATTAAGTCATTCCTTTTTGCCTGAGCCTAGATTACTTTGTAAAAGTCTGATACAAATATGACTAACAAAAATGCATTGGTTGTAGTCCCATCTTATGATTAATCATTAAAAGATTGCGATCACAATTCAAACACACACAATCTTACTCTTAAATGAAAATGATTCCGCTATTTCTATTAAACCTTAGAAATTACGATCACATCGGAATATTTAAACCTGCTTTCACACTGCTGCTGAGCCAGAGAAAGCAGCACTCATGTAAGCTATATGCTTGAATATAGCTTACATGATCAGCTTCATAAACAGTGTTTTCAACTACACAGTATTGCTATTTCTGTTGCATCAAGTAATAACGATAGTACTGGGATAAAAGTTTAGTCCAGATATAAACACTGATGTTGCGGCAGCCATCAAAATAAGTAAAAAGTAATAAAAACAACCTTTAAAACTGTTGCGCTTCAAATAAAGTTGTATCTATTACATTGTTATGCCAGTAACAATGTGACTGTTAAAATGCATATGATGTATCTTTGAATTATTCATTCAAAAGATTTGGTCAAAAACTCTGGACAAAACAATTCTTTCATGTTTGCAATGTTAGTTATGATGATCGAGTTGAAGAAAGCAAGTTGGAATGACGAGATCACTGCATTCATGCGCTCAACAGACATGTCTGTCATCAGCTACAATGCTGCAACCTTTCATGTGACAGGAGTAGATATAAACATAATGCTATAATCAACACTTGCACAATGAAGTTGTGACCCTTTTAAATCTGAGGTGTGACCAGTAGTAAATGGGGTTTTCGAGACCCTTTAATAGAATGCTCAGTAAATGTGCAGTAAGCAAGTCACACTGTGAGAAACTGTATCCCACAATACAGTGTGCTGGACCATTTCAGTAATAAACAATAGGTACACAATTGACAACTGGAAAATATTTTTCATGGATTATAATTTTATTAACGTCAAACAGTCGCAACTTGTTACATAAATTTGGATACAAAAATACTGCATAATTTGAGATACAGTATGGATTATGATTAAAAAAAAAAAAAAAACATTTTTATAAAAAAATTATTTTTGTGATTTTTATATAAAATATATATGAAATGGTAACACATTAGTATTTAATTCTGAACACACTGAACTTTTAGTTACCTGTACTTTTCCGGTTTATTTTGCTTGGCATAACAGTGAATGTTCACATGTCTCCACAATGAAGAAATTAATTGAAATTAATATTCTGCTGTTTGCACACAGGATGGAGTACTGGTGGACGAGTTTGGCCTACCTCAGATTCCCGCTACATAATGGAACAACATTTGTGTAGCACTATTCTAAACCCTCAAAAGACTTGGACAAATATCTACACACATACTTAATCAAAGATTGGGACAAACCTTTAATGTCAAGACTTGATCTCTCTTATCTCAGTTGATCTACATACGATTATAATCTTTTATTGCTTCACAAGGAATCAATCCCTGATAGATTTCACTATTAAACATTGGGGTTAGTTTTTTTGTGTCTGTTTTTCTTCTGTGTAGATTCTGTTGCTATGATTTATTTTCTAAAGGATATACATCAGTTGATTTACTTTGTACTGCAATGCACTGTTTCTTATTGAAAGCAAATAAAAAAATTATTATATTACAATGTTTGAGGATAGAATGTGCAGTGTTTTACCTTTAGAGTAAAATGGTGAGTTAGAAATGTTCATCCTTAGTGTGTGTCAACTGCTACGTAAACTAATGTAAATATGTACAGTAAGATAACCTTACAAAAACAGTAAAGCTACAGGCATTGTTCATGGTTAGTTCATGTTAACTTGTCCATTAACTAATGTCAAGTAATAGTGTTAACGTTTTATTTGATGAAATTCTGCTATGCCAGTGGTTCAAAACTGGCAACAAATCTAAACCATTTCAGTGTGAGAACAAAGATAAAATAAGTGTTGAGTGATTTGGGTAAGAATGTGCCAGTTTAATTTTGTGAGAAAAAAATAGGACAACATCTCATATAATCCTTTATTAGAATGTACATAGAATCTTACAGTCAGCAAAAACAAGTCAGCACACAAAAGTTTCTGTAAATTGAAAAGCAAATATCTATATACCTAATAAATCTACTGAAAGGGGCACTGCTTTTTGAAATATGCATTTAGTAATCCAGATGTCACCAGCTGAGTCTGTAGCTGTGAGGAAAGATCTTCTTGTGCAGATATTCCACAACCTCCTCTTTATTCTTGAGTTTCTCAAACTCATAGTATGAAATCTAGAAACAGAATAAAAGTTGGAAAAAAAGACCACTGTAGGACTTAAAACCAAAGTAGTGCAAGTTAAGCCCTATTATGAATAAAAGATTAGGGTTAAAAGGAATAATTATCCCAAAAACAAAATTAAATTTTACTCACCTTCATGTTATACATTTGTATAAATTCAGAAGACTTGGGTTAAACCACTGGAGTTTTTACTTTTACACTACATTTATTATTCTTGTTCAGAGCTTGAATCATTTGTATCCCAATTAATGATATAAAAACAACATTGTTTTATTTAAGATATTATTTATATTTTATTTGAGATATTATTTAAATACAGGTGTGACAATGAAACAAACACTGTTGTGGGAGATATATGCGCAGCCTGGTGGGCAGGACAAGTCTTAATGAATGGAGCAAGTCTTTGTGGTGTATTGAGGGCTATAGTATCCAGGGTAATGTCGGCATGCCACCACGTATGAAAAAACGCATCCAACAGAAGGAAAATGTCAGAAAGGGATGTCTAAGTACTAACGCAGATTGTGTATGTATATATGTGTGTGTATGGCCATGTATGATAATGCACCAATACACACAGCAAGACTTGTGACAGAATGTTTTGATGAGCATGAAAGTGAAGGTGAACATCTCCCATGGCCTGCAGAGTCACCAGATCTAAATATTTCTGAGCCACTTTGGGGTATTTTGGAGATTTTCAGAAAACATTTTTCCTCCACCAGCATCACATAGTGACCTGGCCAGTTCTGAAAGAGGAATCAAAATCTCAAAAGCTCAAAATCTCTATCGCCACAGTGCAGGACTTGTATCTGTCTTTCCCAAGACAAATTGATGCTGTATTGATTTCAAAAGGAGGCCCTACACCATACTACTAATAATAATTGTGGTCTAAAACCAGTAGAAAAAATAAATTACCCATCAAAAAAGTATGTCTGACTGTCTCTAAATAGCTGTTGTGTGAAACCTTATTCAAGGTAGCACAAAAAAACATGCAATTTTATTGCAATTTTACATGCATTTTGGGGTGAACCATTCATTTAAAAAAAAATATATATATATATATATATATATATTTTTTTTTATTTGCATGCAAATAAACTTATGGAAGCAAATTAACATTTTAGTAAAGCAGACAGCTTTTATATAATTTTATTTTTATTTTAATAAAAATAAATGATGTTGGTTTTACCTGAACAACTTCATATCCCAGAATCCTCAGATGGCGCTGCTTGATGGCTTCCTTGCCTAGTAGTTTCTCTGCATTAGCTGCAAAGCGCTTTGACCCATCAATACAGAGAGCAATTCTGATAATACACAAATTAATGAGCTCAGAATATGCATACAATCTTACAGACCACTAAACTTTTTTTTTTTTTTTTTTTTTTTTTTTTCAGTAGGATATGCATTACCTCTTATGGACTTCTTCTGAATGACAGGCAGGCAGGACATACCCTTCTTCATCTAGTTTTATCTCAATGTCTGCAGATATACAAACAAGAAAATATATGTAATCATAGAAATGTGTTAGTGTAAAAAGTTTTTAGAGTCAAACTGGGTGCATAATCTCTACCTAGCGTATAGCAGTATGGTGTAAGTACTCTTGAAGCAAAGTAAGATCGAGCTCCCAGCAGATCCACGAGGCCAGACTTCACAACATTGTACAATTGAGGTTCCAAAGGAGTTTCCAAAGCCTGTCCAGAAGCCAAAAATGACTTCACACGAAACTTTGGCGAAAGTTGTGGACCCTGCATTAAGTATATGAATCAGCATTGTTGGTTATGAATAAATAAGCAACATGAATAGATGTTTCTGCAACTACCGGCATTTTTAAGTCCCAGCTGTGAATCTTTAAATGATGCATGATAAATATAAAACACATTACACACAATGTCATTACACACCTTGACACACACACATTGTGTGTGTGTGTGTGTGTGTATATATATGCATGCATATATATATATATATATATATATATATATACACACCCTGTCTCTCATTTATACCGTGCTGTGTGGAATGAGCACCTAGTGCAATCAATGCATGCCAATGTGCATTGGCTCATTTAGTTACACTCAAAGTAGATTGGCTCTCACGAGCAAGATTCCTATTAGTCGGTACTCCTACGTGGCTTCTCCATTCCCTCCTTCAGGGAACAAGGGTTACATACGTAACAGAGAAGTTCTCGGGTGAACACCAACACAACTTTTCTGAGAACGCAAAAGCATAATTTTTTTTTTCCCTATCTTGTATTTTTTCCATCACCATGTACCTTTAGGGGCTCCGTAGAGCACTAGTAATCCAGATTTTGTAATCTAAAAAAGTGTGGATCAGGGTGATCCAATCCAAATTTCTTTTGAAAAACTGGCACAAAAAGTAAAATGGATTACCTGATCCTGGATAGCAAAACATTGGATTTCCAAATCCAGATCATTCTGATCCAGACAAAACTTTCTGAACCACTGGCCCCAGGAGCTTTTATTTACCTCTATAAGCAGTGCTCGAAGTGGGCCGTTATGCACTGGTAAGCAGTACTGACTAGGGGTGTAACAATATACCTATGCCACGGTTTGGTTCATGTCACGGTTTTGGAGCCACGGTTCGGTTCGGTTCTGTTTGCTGTGGAGTCAGGGTTCATGACAGGGCACCAGCAATAATAACACTAGATTCACTTTTAACTTAATAATAACAACATATAATTTAACTTATTAACTTAAGAGGCCAATTTAACCAATTAACTTTATACATTGGCTTCACGTTTTCTTTAGAGCAGTTAGCATACCCGATTAAACTAAAATTAAATAAATGCCTCCACTGTAGACCATAAATAATCTAATTTTACCATTTACCATAATGTTTAAAAAAACAAGCATATTTATTTCATAAAAATTGATGACACACACAAGTAATTTCCACTTTAGCCTTATTAACAAACACTTAAATTGTATAAATATGACTAATACTGATGGAATAAACAGGCCTATAAATTAAATAGCAGTTTTGTTAATACAATAACGTACACCACACTATTTTAAAAATAAACAAAATAATATAAATTGAAAATAAAGTGCCATTTTGGGGTTATGGAAACAACAGTTACCATGGTGAATACACAATACATCATGAACTGTTAATGAAACATGAAAACTGCTCCTAATGATCAGAATGAACACATGCAAGCAAATCCTTCCCAGCTAACACACGTCGAACCAGTTACGTGATTTATTGGTACTTAACTTTTATTTCATGACATACTAATTGACATCGTAACGTTGCATGCTCATTCTCTTGCACTTTATGAAGAGATACACAGCGCATGTCTCATGCGCACATGAAATTAAAGATTGTGTATACGAGTGCAGTATAACGGCTGACAGGACACAAAAGCGGTTTTCTGAGATGAGAGATTTTTATTTCGTAACAAGGCACAAGCTACGAAAATAACAATGTTGCTGGGACTCCAAGGTAGCATTTTGCCTACCTGGCTAAATGGGGAAACGGTCTCTGTTCTTCCACTGTGCAGCTTGAGCGATCACCCAAGTCACGTGACATGCACTTAGAAGACAAAAGTTAGTGTATATTTAGTAAATAATATTATTATAATTATGAAATAAAAGTTAAAGTTTAGTAACAATACAGCTCTTATTAGTTGTTAAAAGTACACCAATTACTATTTAATCAAATGTCAAGGAAGAAAAAAATTATTTTGTGACAAAGGGTGAAGTAAGAGCTGGGCTGGGGCAGCAGGAGGCGGGGCTCATTCGGTTTGACATGAGAGAATCGCGGTTTGAACCGTGGGTGTTGTAATCGCGGTTTTTCAGTTCAGTTTGAAAATTGTTACACCCCTAGTACCGACATTTCTATATTTTGATTGGTAGCGTACCCTCACTTTTTCTATCTCATCACATCAGATGATACAATGTGCAACCCATTTCAATTCTATTGAAAATGTAGTAAAACAGAGAAAGTCAAACATGATCTAAAACAGCCACTAAAAAGACTGATGAAAAGATGGTAAATCACCCTGCAACAACTTAGAAAGCTACTCATGTTCACTTTACTAGAATTTAAATCACATTCTATTGTATTTATTGTGAAACATTTTGGCTAACTTGTAAAATGTATAATTTATGTAAAAAGATAATCTGTTAGGGGAAAAGATTTATATTACAACTGGGGCATGTTATAGCTATAATTTCTATGTGCAGGCTGCCATTTTTCATAGCAAATGCTATAGATTAAAAAAAAGAAAGAAAAAGTTCTTTCACCCAAACACTCCCGGAAGCCGATTACACTGCCACCTGAATCTCTTACATCGAATCTGCACTTTGTTGTTTATGATGGGAGAATTCACAAGTTTCAGTCAGAATTTCAAAGTTTCAGCAAAGACTAATCAGAACGCTTCTGATTGGCCATCACATTCATAAGCTCATAAGAACACGTGTGATTGGTTATAATGCTCAACGCAGCAAAACTCAATCTGATGGAATGCCAATATTATCACTTAAACATATATTCTATTATATAAATATTTTGAAACAAATTTCCATGACTTTGCCAAAACTTTCTGTGTTTATTTACTTTTACAAAACTTTTCCTGGAAATTTAAAAAAACTTTTCCTGCCATTTTAAAAATCCATGACTTTTCCAGGTTTTTCCATGACCGTACAAACCCTGTATGAAAATTCTGCCAACCCCTACCCAAGTTGAAATTGTAATATGACAAAACTATTAAAATATAATTTTACCAAATCATGCAGCACTCTAAATAAAACAAAAAAGATTGTATTTTATATATCTGCATGTCATATGACTATATCAGAAAACCATTAATGTGAATATGTGAATAACTTTTAAATGTTAAAAATGTTAAAATCTCAGGGTACTTCAAGAAAATATTTTGGATGGCTGTCAAAAACATTGGACATGGGAATCACTGCCTTACAGAACATAGTCGGACATACCGGTACTTCTGCAAAGACAGTTAATTTATTTATTGTATCAATCATTTAAAAATCATCATGGTAAAAAAAATTTCAGAAATTTTTCCCCACCCCTACCTGAAAGGTGATTCGATTTGTATTGAAATCAAAAGTTAACTTTCTTTCATCATGACAGAGATTCATTTCACTTTTGGTAAAGGACCATATGATAGTGATTTCTTTCATTTTTTCATTTGGTGTGAAACAGCCTTAACTCTTAGACATAGAAAAATGTAGTTTTACTCACATCATAAAATGGACACTCCAGCTTTACAGTCATGTAGAGTTGGGTCAGCTGTGCAAGCACTTTGGGATCCAACCCACTGCCCTCCTCCCCTTAGAAAGTAGAGAGATGGAAATATATTATTAAAAAAAGTAGGCATTTCAATGATGAAGTGTTAAATAATTTAAATGATTAAGCTTATCCATCATCGATTAATCAATTTCAGCATAAACACGTTCAGTAATTAGGCAAGCAGATGGTGAAATCACTGCATAAATAGGCCCTAGTCATCTGAAGCTAGAGTGTGCATTACAGCTTGCTCATACCAGGACACAACCCTTGTTTTAAAAAATAATGCATAATCATTGTCATCAGTGTTGGAGCATTTCCTACAAGATGGTTCACTACAGCACTGTGATCATGTGCTAAAGTACAACATGACAACTATCACATTGTGATCAGTGTGTTATCACTTGAATTCATAAAAGTAAATGTCAAATGTTTCACAATCCAATCTGCATTTTCTATACCATATTATACTATTAATGGTAATAAATTATTAGTGAATTTAATTCATATTAAAGAGCATAGAAATACTTCATTACTACAACATAGTGTATTAAGAATTTATTTAAAGTTAAATACCAATACTTTTGAGCATATTTTGAGGATATTAAAAATGTAGCATATTTACATAATTTTAAAGTTGGCCAAGTGTAAAGGTTTTTCAGTATTTACATTAACGATCAATTAATTGCCAATAAAAATGATCAATTAATCATGAATATTCCTGAAAATTGATCCCAAGTACTGTATAGACATGCTTCTTACCCTGTAGCTGCTGCATGAAGTAAGGACTGAAGACTTTTGAGACAAAGTTAAGTGGGTACCTCTGTAGAAGTGTACAGGCATATAGTAGGTCTAGAAGGGCTCTGGGCTGAAATTGTGAAAACCGGGCATGCAAAACAGACTCCACCTTTCGGAACAATCTCCCAGCATCAGGCGGCAGATATCCCAAAACTCCCAGAGCAGCTATCTGTTGCGAAACCTGCCATGTCGAGTACTCCTCTGCGCGATACACAAAACTCTCAGCTACCATGTTAAAAACAGGTGGAGAAAGAATGCGCCGTCTGTGGAAATACTGCATCACCTTGGTTATGGTTTCTGCATGAGCGGTGAAGGCAACCTTGGGCACATGACGTTCAAGAGCTTCCACAAGAAAGTGGTCACTGTGTCCATAGTGCATAAGTGCTGATAACACCACAGTCAGTTCTGCATCAGCAAAGTTTTGCACATGATGAACAGCTTGCTTGCAAAGCGCAATTACAAGTGGTAATGCTTGATTCTGTCTCAATGTGACTAAAGCACCTAGAATCTTACTAAGTGCCACTGGGTCCATTTTTTGCGCTCGACGAAGTGCCTGAGCATTCATTTCATTTAGAAGCTCTAGGTATCGTCCATCTTCACCCAAACCAGTTGCTAGCATGCAGTAAACAGCAACTAGTTCTGTCATATTCCATTGAGCTGGTTCTTTATTTTGGAGCTGATTCATAGCCTGTTTTACTATGCCACTGTCAGGCCCTTCCAATGCAAATAAAGCCTTTGATAACCCACATAGCGCTTCAACACTTAACTGTTCCAAATCCAATCTCTTCTGGCATTCGAACACCAGCCTCAGCACTAGGCGGCTCTGAGGGTCAAGGTAGAGACCTGTACAGCCCAGGAGAGCTCTAACCAACACTTCATCCTCTAATCCAGCTGAATCATGTTCCAGTCTTTGACAAAGTTTATTAAGGGCCAAATCTGATAGCAGTATCTGTGGTTTCTGAAGACCATATGTGGCATTATGCTCCAAGTCAGCCAGTCTGTGAAGTATAGATGCTGCTGCTGCACCTGAGAGGACAGGGTAAGATCGCAAGAGACGTAGAACTTGCTGAGATGAAGTACAGGAGGAGAGTTGTTTCATAAATGTGTGGTCCTCATCAGAAGTAAGGTGGTGCAACAAAGACAGACCACTTCCACTAGTGAGGAGCTCCTGGTAAGGGCGAACGGATCCAGCAACAAGGAAAAGTGGGTCTCGTTCTGTGGTGCATATACGCCTTGGACTGTGGTTGGAACATGTAGGAAAGCAGGCAGTGGAGGTTCGAAGACAGGGAGAAGACAGACGCTTACCAGCACATGTTTTCAGTGAAAGAAGGATTTGGTCATTTAAATGGCTCAGCAAATGCAGCCTCAGTGCCAGTGTTCTGGCCATCGTAAAAAGTGCATATCCTTGATCTACAGTAACAACAAAAGAAAGAACATGTAAATTAAAATTAAACATCATCTACTAAACTTGTGGTCAGAGATACCTATTTACATCTCAGAGATATCAGAGATATCTACTTACATCCTCATATCATAAGTAAACCATTGTGTTACCAAGGCAATGGCTGGCACATTTGTATTACATTCCAAAGAGCAGCTGTTATCAGCCCCACAGTGGAAAATTAAACCATATCCTTACTGGCTGGCCCTGATCGGCACGGAACGGTTAAGCAAAAAGAGCAGTTTGGCCCGACGGTTGAAAAGCACCTAAAGAGAAAATCACTCAATTAGGGGTGTAAGTAACAATTCACTCGTTTTCTCAACGTAACGATTACAAATCCTGATGATGCATCTTTATTTCAGTCAATAATTGATTTAAAATGCGATTCAATGCTTTAAATATATAAAAAAATAGACAATTAATAAAGATGTGTGCCGTTGTTCGCACCCTCACAAACGCGCTCCACTCTTTACACTTCCCTACTGCTGAAATAAAACGCTTTCATTGCATGAAAATGTCACCATTATTTTCTATAAGTTAAAATACTGTCATGTGATTGACATACCTGAGCATTTGAAGTAAAACCCTGCTTACTCCAGTACACACATTTATTACATGAATGGAGCAAAAACAATTTAAGAGTCTAAAATGCATACGCACAGTTCCGTTGAATAATACAAATATAATTAAATAATTTAACCTAATGCTGTTAAACTGAATGTATGAAGGGAACTGCTGAAATAACCACAATAGTAACAACATTGCAATAAGTGTGCACGGTTTATCTGTCAATCACATGGCATGAAAGTTGTGTCTGTTACTATAGCAACAGTAGATATAGGGCGTGTTTCAGAATTATTATTAAGTTAAATACTGTAGCATGAAAATAAGATAAAGAACCTCACATCATGATCAGGATTGTTATAAAATATCCGGTATAAACAAATATACTTCTTTTAAAGGGGTCATGAACTGAGAAATCACATTTTCCTTGAGCTTTTGACATAAGAGGTCATCATACTATAAGAATATCCCGTAAGTTTCAGAACTGAAAACTTCCTTGTTAGTCCAAAAACAGCTTTTATTGTAACCAATCCCAGCGAACATCTCATTGTGGAATGTGCCTATAGATAGGTGAAAGACAAAATCAATGCCTACTTCATCGTCGCAACACTGGCCCCGCCAACTGGCGTGTTAGTTAGATGACGAGGAGAGCTGGGGCCCGTTTCAATAAGGAGGTTCAACCAACTCTGAGTTTAAACTTGAACTCCGAGTTGACTTACCCTAAGATGGGAAACTCTGAGTTTTGGGTTTCAGAACCGCTGAATTGAGTTCAATCAACTCTGAGTGGACTGTCTCTGAGTTAAGCACATGCACCGAGACTATGAAAAGCCACAATCAATGGAGCTCTGAAATTATGATTCACCGTGGCAACAGCACCCAACAAAACGACATTTGCATACTTCCCATATGCAAGTTTAATTCTTAATTAGTTTAATTAAGTTTAATTTTCATGGTATGCCACAGGCAAAAAAAAAGAATGTGGCAGCAGCTAAAAAAATAAAATAAAAACATAATTCAATCAGGTAAAGCTTTAAGCATAAAAGGTTCATGGGTGTAGGTTTCATGACTTTACAAACATTTGACATACTAGCCTAAATAAATATAATTTAGTGCTTATTTCAATGTGCAGCAGCTTTTCCCACATAGTCTAATGCTCTTTTCACATAATTAAAAGTTATCTTATTCAACCTGTTACATTTCTTAATTATGGTAATGAAATTAACATTTGACGACTTCTCAGGCCAGCCAAACACCAGCACCACTGACAGATGAAGAGGAGATGGAGAAAGAATATTAAAATCCAACAGGAAAAAGAATAAAGTATTTGTAGGAAATAAATATGATTGACAGTAGATTGACTTATTTTATTGTCATGACGAGTGAATATTGTAGAAAAATTCCAGACTAGAATTAATACAGGTTTGCAAGGCCCCACAAAATGATGCTGTTAGGGGAGACAACAACCAATAATAGCAGTCTCTGAACAAATGACACATGCCAGTTTAACACAGAAGGAATAAGCATAGTTTACTTTTTTGCCCATTCATCTTTGAATTTTCCGTCTACATCGTCTTCGGTGTATCAGAATAATCCATCGTGTCATTACGTTCATGATCTAAATCATGATTGCGACCTCTGTACAGCTGTATCAGTGTCCTTATTTGCACATACATCTAATTTGAGGAAGACGTGATTAAATATGTGTGCATACACGGTGCTGGTTCATGTTTAGAGCACTAAAAAGTATATGACATATGTCCATAATAAACTTAAACGCGCTCACTTCGGTCTGTATCTGATCTATGAGCGAGCTGCGCCACGTTCCGAACGTTGTTTAAGCGGTACAATAAAAATGTATATCATAACAAAAATAAACACCGGTATTTGGTATGAACCAGTATACCACCCAGCACTAGGGCTAATAGAAATTGTGAATAATGTGTGTTTATTTTAACAGCTGTGGTGGTGGTGGTGGTGGTGGTGATGACATATCTCGGACTACCATTTGGCATCCTTCCATTCCATACAGTAATCTGTTTTCAGAAAGTGTGATGTTGGGAATATACATGTTATCAGTGCGTCCAACCACTGGAAATGCTACAGGAAATTATTAGGGCTGTCAATCGATTAAAATATTTAAATCACGATTAATCGTATGATTGTCATGAGTTAACTCACGATTAATCACGACTTAATCACACATTTTTATCAGTTCTAAATGTACCTTAAATGAATACTTTTCAAGTTTTTAATACTCTAATCAACAGGGGTATGGACAAATATGCATGATTTATTATTAGTGAAACCATACTCAAAAGAGCATGAAGATTAGACATGTATCAAAGGTCATAGATGTTTTTTAAAGAACTTGTTCTTGTTGCACTCGAACTGTGCTGCAATCCACGTGAACAGTGTGAGAAACACGAACTCGGGAACGCTCTTGTTCAGAAAAATAACCTTCACATTCGTTTTAGCTGATTGTAATGCATTTAGTGCAACAAAACACATGTAAGTGGTGACGGTGTTAATGATTTACCTCAGATACGAGCAAGAGCGAGCTTGCAGTGTATTCGCGCATTGCACATCTCCTCAGAGTCCCTTTGCAAGCATGCAACAGGAAAGCCCCTTTCATTCGACACACATAACCTACAGTAAACCCAAATTTACTCAGCTCAGCACTCAATACTTAGTTGGGGCTCCTTTTGCCTGAATTACTGCAGCAATGCGGCATGGCATGGAGTCGATCAGTCTGTGGCACTGCTCAGGTGTTATGAGAGCCCAGGTTGCTCTGATAGTGGCCTTCAGCTCTTCTGCATTGTTGGGTCTGGCATATCGCATCTTCCTCTTCACAATACCCCATAGATTTTCTATGTTGTTAAGGTCAGGCAAGTTTGCTGGCCAATTAAGAACAGGGATACCATGGTCCTTAAACCAGGTACTGGTTGCTTTGGCACTGTGTGCAGGTGCCAAGTCCTGTTGGAAAATAAAATCTGCATCTCCATAAAGTTGGTCAGCAGCAGGAAGCATGAAGTGCTCTAAAACTTCCTGGTATTTGGCTGCGTTGACCTTGGACCTCAGAAAACATAGTGGACCAACTCCAGCAGATAACATGGCACCCCAAACCATCACTGACTGTGGAAACTTTACACTGAACCTCAAACAACCTGGATTGTGTGCCTCTCCTCTCTTCCTCCAGACTCTGGGACCCTGATTCCAAAGGAAATGCCAAATTTACTTTTATCAGAGAACATAACTTTGGACCACTCAGCAGCAGTCCAGTCCTTTTTGTCTTTAGCCCAGGCGAGACGCTTCTGACGCTGTCTGTTCAAAAGAAGCTTGACACAAGGAATGCGACAGCTGAAACCCATGTCTTGCATATGTCTGTGCGTAGTGGTTCTTGAAGCACTGACTCCAGCTGCTTCCACTCTTTGTGAATCTCCCCCACATTTATGAATGGGTTTTGTTTCACAATCCTCTCCAGGGTGCGGTTATCCCTATTGCTTGTACACTTTTTTTCTATCACATCTTTTCCTTCCCTTCGCCTCTGTTAATATGTGCTTGGACACAGAGCTCTGTGAACAGCCAGCCTCTTTTGCAATTTTGTGTCTTGCCCTCCTTGTGCAAGATTTCAATGGTCGTCTTTTGGATGACTGTCAAGTCAGCAGTCTTCCCCATGATTGTGTAGCTACATTGTAGCTAGATTGTGTGCCTACAGAACTAGACTGAGAGACCATTTAAAGGCCTTTGCAGGTGTTGAGTTAATTAGCTGATTAGATTGTGGCACCAGGCCAATATTGAACATTTTCACAATATTCTAATACTGAGATACTGAATTTGGGATTTTCCTTAGTTGTCAGTTATAATCATCAAAATTAAAAGAAATAAACATTTGAAATATATCAGTCTGTGTGTAATGAATGAATATAATATACAAGTTTCACTTTTTGAAATGGAATTAGTGAAATAAATAAACTTTTTTATGATATTCTAATTATATGACCAGCACCTGTACACACAAATTGTGGTTTTGGTCTATACGGCTAATTTTGCCCTTCATGACAACTGTGATGGGGTGAATTTTTTTTTATAACTCAATTGTTTACATTATATAAAATCTTAAAGTTCTGCATAATTAAGGGCATGGCCACTTTGAGTGACAAGCCATTTATCCGCTGTCTGTTAGTCATCGTGTCACCTCAGCTGTGCCCACGTCCTGCCTCTTTGCCCATTTTCTGTTATCTGGGCATGACGTGCGATGACGCACAGCCAAGATGGCAACGGCCAGCTCGACCCTACTTTACACTTCAAAACTGCTCTTCAGAAACCTATGGGTGATGTCACGGACACTATGTCAATATTTTTTTACAGTCTATGTTTCAATCCCACAAAACCGTAAAGAGGACACATTGTGATTCAATGTAAAGAAATGGGCCGTAACCGGATAATTAACATCTTTTCCTCTAATAGAACTGTTATGTTCACTAATTCTTTGTTTTAACTGAAGTGACATTTTTCCAACATAACCCAAACCACAAGGACATCGGATCAAATAAACAACATGTGTAGAGACCCACGTGATCACAGAATTAATTCTATATTTTTTACCAGTTCTTGGATGACATAACAAAGATGTTTTAGTTGTACTGTTACACTGAGCACAATTACCACATGGACAATTTTCTTCCTGTATTGGGATGAGTAACCTCTGAGACGGGCTCGGAGTCTCACGCTGAAACCGAGCATGTACTAAGTTATCTTTTAAATTCTTAGCCCGCTTATACACAATCAACGGAGGATGCTGGAAAGTGGCACTCAATTCAGGATCAGAAGTCAACAAATGCCAATGTTTTTTTAAAAATGGATCTTCTCAAATAAAACTTGGTGTTTTAAAAAAAAAAGTGTTTAACTTTTTTTTGTCTTCTTTTTTAACAACTCCAACCGTGTCTTTTGAAAAGATGTATTAAATGCAACATCAATCCATTCAGAGGGATAACCACAATCTAAAAATCTCTTTTTTTATTATTCTCAATTTTTCAATAAAATCTAGATCAGAATGTCAAATCCTCCTCAGTCTATAAAACTGACTTTTGGGCAACCCCTTTTTTAGATGGAAACTGGTAGCAAGCAACAAAGTGTTGCGATCTGTTTATTTTGTAAACAAAGTCGTAATCAGGTTGCCCTCATTTTTATTTACCCACATACATCTAGAAAATTAACTCCAAATCATCAACTAATTAATTAAAAAAAAAAGACAAATTCTCGGACCTCCTTGTGATCTCCTAAAAAGATACAGAATATATCATCAATGTACCTATACCATTTAATGTGTGAGCAAAAAGGATTTTTCTCAATATTAAATACATAACACTGCTCTACAAAACCCATGATTAAATTGGCATTATTAGGTGCAAAAATTTAACCCATTGCCGTACCACTAATTTGAACAGTCAAAACTGAAATAATTATATTTCAAAACATACGACGACATCTCAATAACAAACTCTGAAGGTGGAATTATATCCTCTCGTAACGGGAAGTAATGTCTAAGGGCACTAAGTCCTTTGTCATGTGAAATGTTAGTTTGGGTTATGTTGGAAAAACGTCATGTCAATTAAAACAAAGAATTAGTGAACATAAGAGTTCTATTAGAAAAAAGGATGTTAATTATCCGGTTGCGGCCCATTTCTGTACATGAATCACGATGTGTCCTCTTTACGGTTTTGTGGGATTGAAAAAGTGAATATGTCACCTAAACGGGGCGATATTGAATTTCTCTTACAGAGTTGTTTTGGTTCCCTTTCAGTCAGTCACGTTCGACGTACGTTGGACGTCACAAATGAATTGGGATCACTTCAGGGAGCCCCCCATCAGCTTCGAGATATAGAGAACAGGCCAATGGCCATTGGCGTGCGAGATTTGCAACTCGCGCTCCGCCCTGCATCGTGGGTATAAACAGGAAGCGGATACAGCGCACATTTGTCATTCACTTCGGAGCCGAACGGCGTTGATGAAGCACAATACCTTCCTGTCAGCAGAGAGAGAGAGAGAGAGAGAGAGAGAGAGAGCCCTTGTGTTGGTGAAACGGCACAAGCAGCGTGACTGCATGCTCACTATAAAAAAACAACTGCTGTTTTCACAGCAACTCAATTGTTGGTTCGGTGAGGGCGTTCCACAGTGAGTGCAGGTACAGGCTGCACTATTTTCTTGTAGCTGCCGCGGTTTCCCTGGGTGCTTCAGCACTATAAAAGAGCATTTCCTCTAAAAGAACAACATGGTTGTGACACTGCGTCTTTTTCAAGATGTCATTCCACCAGTACGTTTCTGGACGCGGTCGTTCCCTGTCACCCGCTGACAGTCACAATTGCTGTATCACATGCCTGGGCATTCAGCACGCTGAGGCGGCTTTTGTGGCTGTTCTCACTGTGGGAACATGACTATCACGGCACTTAGGTCGAGACTCGCCTACCTCCGGGAAGGTGGAGTCCCCCTACCCATACCTCGATCTAGTGCTATTCCCAGGAATAGACCTACTTTGACGGAGGGCCGGGGTGACCTGAGGATCACGTTTAGGCCAAACCCGCCGAGCCAGCCTCCGCAGGCCCCTAATCCCTCCGAAGCGCCGCTACCGGTTGAGCTCCCGGAGGAAGCTGCTGGCTCCACCCACGGGCATCCAGCGGTGACCTTCGGGGCTCAGGCAGATGAACAGATGTCGATCGCTGCATCAGAGGGGGAGTTCCAGTCCTTGGAGGATGAAGATTCGGCTGCACTGCCTCCCTCTGGGAGAGTGGCAGTGGTCGAGTCGGACCCCGAGTTGACGGCTATGCTTTCCCGGGCCAACAAAAAGGTCGGGCTTGAGTGGAACCCTCCACCACGTCCGGAACCTTCTAGGTTGGACCTTTTCTTGGGGCAGGTCGCGCTGGTTCTCAGCGTCCCGCCCCAGTGCCTTTCTTCCCGGAGGTGCATGAGGAGCTCACCAGGTCATGGACGACACCCTTTAGTGCCAGAAACAGACCTGGTGGCTCCTCCTTCCTCACTACCCTTGATGGCGAGCAAGCCAGGGGGTACGTGGGAATCCCGCTGGTGGAGCGGGCCGTTGCGATGCAACTGTGTCCGGCGAACGCCTCCAACTGGCGTGGTGACCCGCCTCTCCAGTCCAAGGCCTGCAAGTTTTTTTCCAGTCTGACTGTGAAGGCTTACTGGTCTTGTGGCCAGGCTACGTTTGCCTTGCATGCCATGGTGTTGCTCCAGGCCCAGGCACTCATGGACATGCACGAGGGTAGCCCTGGCCCAGAGCTCCTCCGGGAGCTCCGGACAGCGACGGACCTCACTCTCCAGGCGACGAAAGTAACCGCCCGTTCCATTGGCCAGGCGATGTCCACTCTGGTGGTCCAGGAACGGCATCTCTGGCTCAACCTGGCCGACATGAGGGAGACCGATAAATATCGGTTCCTGGACTCCCCCATCTCCCCGGCTGGGTTGTTCGGCGACGCGGTCGAGAGCTTTGCCCAGCAGTTCTCGGCTGCCCAAAAGCAGATGGAGGCCATCAAGCACATCCTGCCCCAGTGGCCAGCTGCTGCCTCCACAGCCCGTCTCGCTGGCTCATCCGTACCATCAGACTTGGCTACGCGATTCAGTTCGCCCGGCGTCCCCCCATGTTCAGGGGCGTTCGCTTCACCTCCGTGTCGAAGGAAGAACGCCCCTGTGCTTCAGGCGGAGATCGCAGTCCTACTGGCGAAGGACGCGATAGAGCCGGTCCCTCCGGTCGATATGAAGACTGGCTTCTACAGCCCATACTTCATTGTACCCAAGAAAGGCGGCGGGTTACGGCCGATCTTGGATCTGCGATTTCTGAACCGGTCCCTTCACAGGCTGCCGTTCAGAATGCTAACACAGAAACGCATCTTCAGGTGCATCTGTCCCCAAGATTGGTTTGTAGCGATCAACCTGAAGGCACTTCAGGTCGCTTCGTGCCATTCACATTCCGGGCCTGCTCAATCGTGCATCTGACTGATCGTCAGGTTCCTGAGGGGGACGAGGAGACTAAATCCGCCTTGTCCTCCCTCTATACCCTCTTGGGACCTGTCTCTGGTGCTGACCGCACTGCGGAGACCTCCCTTCGAGCCTTTGCAGTCAGCCGAGTTAAAAATTCTGTCTCTGTCTCTGGCCAAAACTGAGAGACTCAGGAGGAGCTTCTTCCCCCAGGCCATCAGACTCCTGAACTCAGTCACTTAACATCACGTCACCATCGATACACTGACATTGCACTGCACTTTCTGTTCTCGTTGTTACAGTGTAACAACATGTTATAAACCTGTTTGCACATTATACTCTTTGTACATTTGTTAACCACATATTTATAAGTCTACAGTTTACTCACTGCACAGTTTACTTCACTTATTTTATTCCACTTCTTTATTTTTATTTTTTACTTTTTATCTACTTGATTATTTATAATTCTACAGATATATATATATATATATATATATATATATATATATATATATATTATATATATATATATATATATATATAATAGTACTTCCTCCTTGTGTTTTATTATAATTTCCTCCTTGTGTTTTTAACTGTGAATTTGCACTGTCCATGGAGCGGACCTGTTTACATTTCACTGCCGGTTGTATATTCTGTATATAACTGTGTATGTGACAAATAAAACTCTTGAATCTTGAAGACAGTACTCCTGGCTGCATTGACATCAAGAGGGTAGGGGACCTGCAGGCATTTTCGGTCGACGAATCGTGCCTGGAATTCGGGCCTGGTAACTCACGTAATCCTGAGACCCCGGCCTGGATATGTGCCCAAGGTTCCCACCACTCCCTTCCGGGACCAGATGGTGAGCCTGCAAGCGCTGCCTTTGGAGGAGGCAGACCCATCCCTAGCTTTTCTCTGCCCCATCTGCGGACTTGCGTGGAATGCAAAGCTTCAGGACCTCAGAGCAGCTCTTCGTCTGTTACGGAGGCCAGCAGAAGGGAAAGGCTGTCTCCAAGCAGAAGATGGCCCACTGGATAGTGGATGCCATCGTCTTGGCGTATGAAACCCTGCCCTGCCCGCTCGGGTTAAGAGCCCACTCCACTAGGGGTGTAGCCTCTTCCTGGGCGTTGGCTCGTGGCGCCTCGCTGACAGATATCTGTAGAGCTGCGGGCTAGGCGACACCCAACACGTTCGCTAGATTCTATAGCCTACGTGTAGAGCTGGTATCTTCCTGTGTGCTCACTTCCCATAGTCAGTAACACCGAAGTGCCTGTTCTAAGTGTCGGCTTGCTGCACCATTCCCTTCCCCATGGAACGGATACGTGCGCTTATATGCTCCAGTCGAGTTCCCCAGAATGGCGAACCCTGTTGAGTCCTCCACAACCCGTGGCAGTCGGACGTGGCGGAGCGTCTAACACTCGTATGCATTGGTGGAACTTGTGTTAGGCTGGGTT
Organism: Paracanthobrama guichenoti; assembly: GCA_018749465.1. Lineage (NCBI taxonomy): Eukaryota > Metazoa > Chordata > Actinopteri > Cypriniformes > Gobionidae > Paracanthobrama > Paracanthobrama guichenoti. The sequence continues at coordinate 44,842,300 of CM031949.1, forward strand.
CCATATGTTGTGACCCCCACGGCCATCCCATATGTGTATTCTCCACGGTACGGCTCCCTATGGCAAGCCTGTGTCTTTCTCGCTCTGCCGTCTCAGTGTGGTGTTGCTCCCCTGCCTACAATGGAGCAACCCCTGGGACTTCCGTATGTTGCACTGCCCACGGCCAGTCCATACGTGTATTCTCCACATGATAACTCCCTCCGGGCATGATGTGGCTTCATATATATATATATAAAGCGTCTGATCCTTTTAGTTCTGTTATACACACTCGAACTGTCTTGACGAGTATTCATGTAAACAGTCGGTTATGCTTTAAGTGAACGATATCAGTTGGGGAAAAAAATAAAATAAAAATCAAATGCATGTCAATAGGATCCATGCATTAGGTCTTAAAGTGACAGCCTGCTAATACAGTAAACCTGCCGCTGTCTGTCAAACAACAAAAGAAAAAGAGAAAATCACTCAGTGCTCTTGGCTGAATAACATTTGTAGCTTTATTATGCATCAGTGTATATTTAATTAATGTGAAGACTACTGATTTTAGTTCTTATTTTTAAATTTTAGTTCTAGTTTTAGTTTAGTTAACTTAGTTTTAGTTAATTTTAGTTTTTAGTTCTTATTTTTAATAACAAAGATAAATTAAAAGAACAAAATGAATCGTTCACCTCGTTCAGGTGTCTTTGTTTACCTAGATATTCTTGATGTTAAGTTTTAGGTTGATTAGAACTATGTTACCAAGTCAAGCAAAGAGTTTTTGGTATTTAAAAATTAACATTACATTTTTGTTTGTTTACATTGATGTTAAAATTATATTGTCAGATTTGTGACATTCATTTTTGCTAAAACAATGCTGGTCACTTTCAGAAGTTGTAGCGATGCTTTCCTTTCCCAGAAAGAATGTAAAACACATAAATGGTATCATTCTCAGTTTTTAAATATATATATTTTTTAATACAATTTAAATAGATTTTACACACTAATAGCAATATCGTATCGCATATCGGATATAACATTATTTAACAAGGTATTGCATATCGCATTTTTCTTCAATATCACACAGCGCTAGTATTTAAACACTGTTGACGCTTTAAAAAGGGGGAGGAAAATGAAAGAAACTGGGTTTACCAAAGAAAACCTGCTCCAGACCTAGGCTGAGCAGACCTAGCCCCTACAAAACGTTTTTTAAATGGAAACAGTGGTGTGTTGAACACCTTGTTCTGATGACGCAAGAGTTGCAACTATAGCAGCTGAGAAGGTCATTCTTTATGTTCTTTTGGAAGAATTTTCAGAGCCTGTTGAAATCAGTATAAATATGTGTTTAAGACTGCAAAATACGCTCAATGTTACAGTCACTGTCCTTGCCGTCCAGAATAAAAGAGAACATCCCAATCGAGTGTAGGGATTTGTGGAAACTGTGGATCCAAAAATTTGCCTCACATTTCAGGGTGAAAAGGCAAACACGTCTTCTAATATCTTCAATTGATGCGTATACCGAGCTGCAGCAGACACATTTGTAAACGACTTTACTTGGACCCATTGTGCGAGCTGTCTCTTTAATACTGCACGGTTTATGTTGCTGCTGATTGGGCTGACATTTTTGACACACCCACCAAACAATAGAAAACGTATCTCAAACCCTGTTGCACAATGTTTCCAGGAAACATGTCGTTCAACCCGGAAACTGTAGCAAAACGTTGCACATTGGTTTGAGCTTGAACATGCCCCAGGTTAGGTTCACAGAGTAAGCTGGTAAACCCTGGTAACTGACTACGAGTATAAGTTACCTCTCTTTTAGAAACTGGCTTGAGTTACCCTGCTTTCTGAGGTTTGACATGCCTCCCAATTCTGAAACAGAAAACCTAGGAGTTTCCCTCAAGGTTTCAGGGTTAATATACTCAGTTTTCAATTAACCTCCTTTCTGAAACGGGTCCCTGCACTACAAATAACATTACCTTCCAAAGGACCCTAATGCTAGGAATGTGGTTATTTATTTTCAACATTGTGAATTTCTCAGTTGAACACTATTTATTTGTATTCAGTACATTTCACTGTGGATTGGTGGCTATTGTTACAATGTGTTTCCCAAAAGCATCCCAGAGCCATCTCTCTCAATGGCTCTGCAACATACCAGCCTCGACAACTGTGTAAACAATAACACAGAGACGGAATTGCGTGCTTTGCTGACTTTGTGGTCCTTTTTAGCAGCCGCTGTGCAGTTAAACGCTGTATTGTATAATACTGCAGCTGCCTACATGCGCAAGAGGCAATTGTTTACACTTGTACGTGCATGCCCAGTGTACATGAACGTCATGTGATATGTGTTTACGGTCGTGCAGTGTAGACAGAGACCGTTTCTGAAATGCAATGGACACGGCAGTGTAGACGAGGGTTGTTTTAATTTTAAAACGTCATTTTAAAATGAAAACGCACCAGTGTAAACGGGGCCTCAGAGTCTGCAAGTATGTTTTATTATTTATAAAAGTGTTTGGTGTTGACTGTTCAAATGTGGAGTTTTGTGCAGTGTAGAGTAACGTTCTTACGATCAAAGGTGCAGAGATGGATTTATGTTTACGAACATAGTATTCTCTGTTCTCCACTTATAACTAGGGTTGGGTATCGTTCGGGGTTTTTAACGGTACCGGTGCCTAAATGGTGCCTGAACCGATACAAAGTAGTCTGTATTCTTGGCATCCTACAAACCAGCTTCAAGGTTCAGCATTATTTTTGCAGAAACATGACCATTATTCTCTGGCTAAATATTTAAGAACGCATCACCTTATTGTTTTCCATGGCGACGCATCATGCTTCTCATGTGATGCATAGCAGCCGCAATAGTCATTTAAAACCCTTTATAATGATCATGTTTTTTGATCTATAATGCGCAATTAGTTAGTTTGCGCCTCAGAGAATCGGATCTGTCGGATTTACATTGCGTAAATTCATCGTCGTCTCACGAAATACGTGAAAGTAAGTGGCCGGTGAACTGGGAGAAGAATAGAGTAAACTATATAGTAACTTATATAATGTGTATCCAATATGAATAAAACACGTAAATCAAATGATAACTGTCTGAAAGGATTGTTATTGCCGCTTCCATAGACATCAGTGTGTATTTTTTGCTAGTACTTATGTGCATTTAAATGTCTGAAACCTAAAATAAACATTATGTGGTTGAAAACACTGAATAGTTGTGATATGAATTGTGATATGTGACGAGCGCTGAGTGGGTCTGTCTCTGGCTCAATGCCAGCCAAAGCACGAAAGCACGTTTGAACTTAAGTGGGCGGCACCGAAATGAGGCACCGAAATCTGCGTTCTGATTTGGTCCTGTTATGTACCGGTTATATAGGTACCGGTGCCTCTGTACCCCACCCTACTTATAACTTGTGGTGAAAAGATGACTAACATAAATGCACTACGTGTTCTGATTCACACTGGCTGCTGAAGCAGAACATTGTGCTTTCAAACTGGTGCTGTTTGTCACACGAAGCTGAACCGTGGCTTGTGTACTGCAAATACATACGAGCAGATCGGTCCAATCAATCAGCTTGGTCATCTAAATTTTTTTTAGAATCTGACTCAGGCTCAAACTGATATGGTAAAACTGGCAGCATAATTAACTGTCTTTACAATAGCTTTGGAAGCTTAAGTTGGCGATTGTTTGGCCAATCACAACACACTATGCTTTTTGGAAGGAGGGGCTTTGTAGAAATTATGCGCTTTAGAAAGACACGACATAGCTACAGTTATGTGCAGTATGTGAAAAATAATGTATTTTTTGAACATTAAAGCATGTTATCATATTCTATGACACCCAATACAGAAAAAAACAAATTATTTGAAAATAGCATTATATGACCCTTTTAAAAACCAAGATTCAATTTTTAACCTCCTAAGACCCAGAGAAAAAAAAAAAAAGTTTTTTTTTTTAATGTCGTGTTTTTTACATTACATTGTTTAGAGCACAAGAAGAAAAAAAATAAAAAAATGTTTTGAAAAATTATATTTTATTCATACGTTGCGCTACAGAGCATCCAGAAAGCATTCACAGTGCTTCACTTTTCCACATTTTGTTACGTTACAGCCTTATTCCAAAAATGGATTAAATTAATTAGTTTCCTCAAAATTCCACAAACAATACCCCATAATAACAACGTGAAAGAAGTTTATTTGAAATCAACCAATCACATGGCAGTTGCTTCAATGCATTTAGGGGTGTGGTCCTGGTCAAGACAATCTCCTGAACTCCAAACTGAATGTCAGAATGGGAAAGAAAGGTGATTTAAGCAATTTTGAGCGTGGCATGGTTGTTGGTGCCAGACGGGCCGGTCTGAGTATTTCACAATCTGCTGTTACTGGGATTTTCACGCACAACCATTTCTAGGGTTTACAAAAAGTGGTGTGAAAAGGGAAAAACATCCAGTATGCGGCAGTCCTGTGGGCGAAAATGCCTTGTTGATGCTAGAGGTCAGAGGAGAATGGGCCGACTGATTCAAGCTGATAGAAGAGCAACTTTGACTGAAATAACCACTCGTTACAACCGAGGTATGCAGCAAAGCATTTGTGAAGCCACAACACGCACAACCTTGAGGCGGATGGGCTACAACAGCAGAAGACCCCACCGGGTACCACTCATCTCCACTACAAAAAGGAAAAAGAGGCTACAATTTGCACACGCTCACCAAAATTGGACAGTTGAAGACTGGAAAAATGTTGCCTGGTCTGATGAGTCTCGATTTCTGTTGAGACATTCAGATGGTAGAGTTAGAATTTGGCGTAAACAGAATGAGAACATGGATCCATCATGCCTTGTTACCACTGTGCAGGCTGGTGGTGGTGGTGTAATGGTGTGGGGGATGTTTTCTTGGCACACTTTAGGCCCCTTAGTGCCAATTGGGCATTGTTTAAATGCCACGGCCTACCTGAGCACTGTTTATGACCATATCCATCCCTTTATAACCACCATGTACCCATTCTCTGATGGCTACTTCCAGCAGGATAATGCACCATGTCACAAAGCTTGAATCATTTCAAATTGGTTTCTTGAACATGACAATGAGTTCACTGTACTAAAATGGCCCCCACAGTCACCAGATCTCAACCCAATAGAGCATCTTTGGGATGTGGTGGAACGGGAGCTTCGTGCCCTGGATGTGCATCCCACAAATCTCCGTCAACTGCAAGATGCTATCCTATCAATATGGGCCAACATTTCTAAAGAATGCTTTCAGCACCTTGTTGAATCAATGCCACGTAGAATTAAGGCAGTTCTGAAGGCGAAAGAGGGTCAAACACAGTATTAGTATGGTGTTCCTAATAATCCTTTAGGTGAGTGTATACACACACACACACACACACACACATACATACATATATACATATATATGTATATATGTGTGTATATACACACACACACACACACACACACACACACACACACACACAGGTCAGAAGTTTTAGAACGGTAAGATTTTAAAAAATATTTTTAAAGAAGTCTCTTCTGCTCACCAAGGCTGCATTTATTTGATTCAAAATACAGCAAAAACAGTATTATTGTGAATTATTTTTACAATTTAAAATAACTTTTTTCTATTTGAATATATTTTAAAATGAAATTTATGTGATTCAAAGCTGAATTTTCAGCATCATTACTCCAGTCATCAGAGTCACATGATCCTTAAGAAATCATTCTAATATGCTGATGTGCTGCTCAAGAAACATTTATTATTATTATACATTTTTGTTTTTATTTTTAATAAATTTGCAAAGATTTCAAACAAACTTCTTTCATGTTGTCATTATGGGGTATTGTTTGTAGAATTTTGAGGAAAATTAAGAATTTAATCCATTTTGGAATAAGGCTGTAACATAACAAAAACAAAACGTGGAAAAAGCTGTGAATACTTTCCAGATGCACTGTATGTCCTCTGTAGTGGAAACCAGGACTCCAGAAATGAAATGACATGTATAGGCAAAAACATTTTTCATTCACCAATCAATTTTTAGGTTTCAGGATTTTCTTTAACCAACCTTTGTTTAAAGATGCTTCTTAACTATGCTACTGAATTGATAAATCATTTTATTTTATGCAATATGTGGGTACAATGGCAATAATGGGTTTTCCTATTCAATGCAATGCATCTATACACGCTATCTAATTTGCATATTAATGTGTTCCTGGAGCAACATATAATGAAAAAGAAGTGTAATAATGGGTGTAATAGATGTCAATATTTCATAGGAATATTGATATGTAATTTCTTTCCCTATTCACTTGTTGTGTCTTCTAAAATGTTTGATAAACATGCTTTATGCAATTATGTATTGTTTTATTACACGGCTCTGTGGAATACTTGATTCTGATTGGTCAATCGCACATTCCAGCGGTATGTTATTCCCAGATAACAACCGCCAAAGTGAATAACACACCGCTCATCCAGGTACTACGAGTCATCTTGCCTGTACTACTTATATTCTTAACGTGTCACTCCGCTGTCGTTGACTGTCTGGTGCCATCTTGTGACTGAAAAACACTTAACCACCATGGGTTACAATGGAAGACTTCAAGGAGTTCACCCAAAAATGAAAATTAGCCTGTGATTTACTTACCCTCAAATCATCCTAGGTGTACATGACATTCTTCTTTCAGACAAATAAAATTGGAGTTATATTTTTTTGATGTCCATAAAAATTTATCTGTCCGTCAAATAACGTGCCCCACACGGCTCTGGGGGGTTAATAAAATGAAAGCGAAGCGATGAGTTTGTGTAAGAAAAAATATCCATATTTAAAAGTTTCAGCCAATCGCCGTCCATATTCAATTTATGGGAAAAGTGTTGAAAGTGCCTCTGCAGTTCATAATGCTTACGCTACCAGTTATGGCCGTCAGATGTAGCGTAAGCATTTTGAATTGAGAGAGGCACTTTCAACACTTTTTCCACGGAAGGTGATCGGCCGGAACTTTACTTTATAAAGTTTTAAATATGGATATTTTTCTTACACAAACGCATCGATTCACTTCAGGAGGCCTTTATTAACCCCCCAGAGCCATGTGGAGCACGTTATTTGATGGACAGCTGCATTTTTATGGACAAAAACAGAGCTACAACTACTGCCATTATAAAGCTTGGATTAGCCAGGACTTTTTAAATATAACTCCAATTTTATTTGTCTGAAAGAACAGTGTCATATACACCTAGGATGACTTGAGGGTGAGTAAATCATGGGCTAATTTCCATTTTTGGGTGAACTACCCCTTTCAGCTAGCCTGACGTCTACATACTCAATTCTAGTCAGAATGAGTCTGATACTGCTCCACTGGGCTGTGATTATTGGGGAGTGTTTCAACCGAACCAGGAAAGAAAACGCTCTGCACTCAATTGGATAGACCTACAAGCAACAACTAACACAATCATCATTTTTGAGAGAAATAGTAAAGGTGAATGCATATGCGAACAAGTTCTCCGTTTAGGATTAGAACGAATTCAACCCAAGCACCCTTTGGTGACATGGATGATTACATTGTGTTATCTGTCAAACATCGTATAAAGCCAGCCCCGACAATTTGATTGTTCCGAACAGCTCCTGTTATTATTATTATTTTTTTTTTATTCATTATTACTCCACAACGGATCAAGTCCAGACCAAACTTCCCGACCTCAAATGTTGTGAGCAGGGCTAAGTTCGGCTGGCATCCAGGCTACCTTTCAGCATTAATTTCAACATATATGGTAAAAAACAAATCTTTTCAGCAATAGATAAAGGCTTAAAGCAGTTTGGAACTGTTTTTCTTCACGGAAGCTTTGTGTAAGAGCTAATAAAATATTTGAAGTCAAGACAATATTTTGTGTCTAATTTACTTGAGACAAGTAGCCGTGTAATAAGCGGGATAATGTACATCCAGCCGGTTGTTATTGCAGAATAAACCCCTTCAGAGTGACGCAAGACCTGATCACTCTGTCAGGGTTTATTCTGCGATAACAACCGGCTGGATGTACATTATCCCTTAAGTCCTGGTGTCCTCTACAGTGTACAATGTATGAAATAATGCCCTGTTTTGTAACAGAAAGTCATATTTTGAAAAAAAAAAAAATAAAAAATATATATATTCCTGAGATGTTGATGCATGAAAAACTATTTGAAAATGAGTCAGATTTAAATGATAATTACAAAATATTATCACATTTCCATAAGAGTGCTAAATTTGATAATTCAGTAATTTTTTAAAGACCAAGGAATAAGATTTAAGATAAAAAAGATTTAAACAAAAAACATAGCCTGTTGTTTGAACCTCCAAATAAATGGTATTTCTGAAAAGCCTGGAATGGGCTCTTTACAGGACATCCAGACATAAAAGTGTGACATGTATGTTAAATTCACTAAAATATAATGCCCACGTACAAGGATATTATATTTTAGTGAATTTTTTTAGTTCTACATACATTGACATTCCGTCAATGTAAACCTATGGGATTTTTCCGAGTTTTGATCATAGTATTTAGAAAGAAAAAAAGTCAGATCAGTTAGAAAAGATATAGCACATTCTGAAGGACTGGCCAGTGTTTGTGGTTGTAGTTTGAAAGCTCTACGTAGAAATTTTAGTCTCATAATTAATAATAATAATAATAATAATAATATAAAAGGTTTAAAACAAAGAACAGCGTTGGCTTTCTCAAGCCAAGTAACCAACACAATAATGATAATACATCTCAGCAGCAGTAAAAACTCATTTTAAGAAGCATTTTAAGTGTGAAATCTACAATCTAAGACTGACACGAAAAATAGAAATGAATAGCAGTTACCTCTTAGACATGGGTCAAGTGCAGATTACACAAAAAGCGGCACAGTTTTTAACAACTCATTGCCTCGTGATACAAAATACAGAAGGGCGCATACTGAGCCATACAGAGGGCGCATATATAACGTACTTTACAGAAGCTCGTTTCGCATCCTCCTCTTCTTCTTTTGATGTTTTATGGCTTGTGGTGCATAGTCCGCCACCTACTGGGATGGAGTGTGAGGCATAGATATCAAAGTCCTTTCAAATGCCCTAGAGTTAATCAGCACATGCTTTACGGTTTCTGGAAGTCCACAATGATTACACTGACCGGATTCAAGTTTTCCTATCATCTGTAGTGATTTATTAAGAGTAGAGTGTCCAATACTCAACCGAGATAACCGTATCATCCCTTTTATTATCATAAGCTGGTCTTACATGACCAACTTATATATGTAGGCTACAATACAAATGCCATCCTTTGTTTCCTTTATCCCATTTCTCTTGCCACATCTTTCTGACAGCTACTTTAATACAATCTTTCATTTCTGATTTACTCAAGGGTATGTGTATGTCAATATTTGTATGCTTAAGAGCCTGTTTAACTATCTTGTCCACCTCCTCATTTTCCTCCACTCCAACATCCCATACAGAAAAAAATATATATTTCACATATATTTCAAAATATACAAAAATGGCCAAAAATATATTTGCAAAAAAATATATTTTAAAATATATTTACATAAATATATTTTCTACCAATATATTTTTGGCCATTTAAAAATATATATTTTCAAAATACAAATATATTTTTCAAAAGCATTTAAAAATATATTTTGCCCTCCATATATTTCCATCCAAGAAAATACATTCACATGTCACATTTGAAGAACATCTTTATTTGTCTGTAACACATATGAACATTTGAATAAAAATTTGCAAGAAACAAACTTTACAATGTTTAAAAAAAAAAACAATATTCCAATATATCCAAAAGATTTAAAGGTTTTTTTCCCTTTCAAGCAGTGAATTCCCCCCGTTTAGAATTGACTGTAATCACCAAAGCCTCTTTGGACACATTTGGACATCTCTTCTTGACTGCCACTTCAAGAGACAAAAATCACAGCTATATTTTAACAGAATTTTTCTAGTAAATTTTCCTTTCAAGTATTGACTTACTGTATATGGCTGCCATGATTGCCTCATCAAGGGCACTTCTCTGCACCACTGTCAGTTTTGCTCTTCCCTCCTACAAAAGACAATGCACTATACATAAACATTTGAACAGGGTACAGAAGGCATGCACACATTGTCTTCTGACTAATTTTGGATTCCCTGATATTTCCGTTCACAGGGGAACTAAATTTTTTTATTTTAAATATATTTCATGGGGCATATTTTTTGGACAGTGCGGTTAAGAGGCTGAAAATGCAGGAGGGGTAGAATTAGCCTTTTTTTATACTTCTGCGCTGCATTTTCACTTAAAATAAAGGGATAATGGAATTTCACAAAGGCAGATTCACTTAAGCTAGTTAACTTAGAGATTCTCCAGCCAAAAATGAAAGATTCTCTCATAATTTACTTACCCTCATGCCATCCAAGATGCATATGACGTTCTTTTTTTCTTTGGAACACAGAGATTTTAAGAAAAATTTTCTGTGAGTCCACGCAAGTGCATAGGTCAAAAACCAAATAGAGTGAACATAACGTATGGTAATCCATATGACCCCAGTTGATGAATCGATGTCTTCCAAAGCAGTACGAATCATTATTTCTGTCAAAGCGGTCAAATATGGGCTCAAAATCAGGATGTTGTGATTTGTGATGTAAATGCATTTTGAAGCTTGAGAAGTGATGCAGAGTTTTAAACAATTCCATTTTTCTAACACACCTTGTTTCATTTAGTCAACTAGGCTCATACTGATTACTGTTGTAATCACTATGTGTGGTTTTTGAAGTGTCAACCTTGGGGGTTCCATATACTTGCACTCACAGACATGGATTATTTTTCTAAAAATCATCATTTATAGTCTTCTGAATAAAGAATGAAATCATATTCTGAGAGAATTTTAAATTTTGGGTGGAGTATTTTCCTGTTTATTATCATGAAGCTGTTTTGAATCAATCTGTAATGTAATGTATAAAGCCCTACAGAAATAAAGTTGGCTTGACTATGAACATTATATACCGCCAAACCTCCAGCCCGTGGTTGGACCCTTCGTTTCTATGGGCGGGAGTGTCCCTAGAACAGGTGTCCAGGCATGCTGTGGTCTTTCACCGGCTGGGGGGCCACGTACAATGGGCATGCAGTTTCGGGTCTGTAGACGGGGTCCCAACTGCATTGGGATATCAATTGCCTAGAGTATGTCTTGCTCTGGGCCGCCTCAGCAAGCCGCTACAGGGCAAGCACGTACTGGTCCGCACGGCCAGCACTGTGGCCGTGGCATACATCAACCGCCCGGGTGGTCTACCCTCCAGTTGCATGCTCCGACTCACCCACCATCTCCTCCTTTGGAGTCAGAAGCATCTGAGGTCGATTCACGCCATTCACATCCCAGGTGCACTCAATCGGACAGCTGACAAGCTCTCACGGCAGCTGACACCTCCAGGAGAGTGGCAACTCCATCCCAGGTGGAGCAGCTGATATGGGACCTCTTCGGAGCCACACAGGTAGACCTGTTTGCCTCTCCAGAGTCGACCCATTGCCAGTTGTATTACTCCCTGACCGGGGGCACCCTCGGCACAGATGCACTGGCGCACAGCTGGCCCCGGGACCTACGGAAGTATGCGTTTCCCCCAGTGAGCCTTCTCGCACATACTTTGTGCAAAGTCAGGGAGGACGAGGAGCAGGTCTTGTACTACTGGCCCAAATGGACCTGGTTCTCCGAACTAACTCTCCTCGCGACAGCACCTCCCTGCCCTTATGAAAATGAACCATGGTTTTACTACAAATAAAATCAAAGAAACCATGGTTATTGTAGTTAAACCATGGTAACCAAAAATTAACCATGGTTTTGCTACTCTAACCATAGTTTAACCATGGTATTTGTGGTAAAACTGTGGTTATATAAATCAATTAGCCAAAAAACTATGGTTAATTAAACTATGGCAAAAAACACTTTTACTACAATAAAACCATGGTTATTTTTCGTAAGGGTGGCCCATTCCTCTGAGGAAATACCTACTTTCTCAGAGACGGGGTACACTATGGCACCCGCGTCCAGACCTCTGGAAACCATGTCTGGTCCCTGGACGGGATGCGGAGGTTCTACGTGGCCTACCACAGGCGGTGGTAGATACCATCACTTCCGCTAGAGCCCCCTCTACGAGGCACCTCTATGCGCTGAAGTGGAACCTGTTCGGTGAGTGGTGTTCTTCTCGCCGTGAAGACCCTGAAGGTGTTCGGTTAGTATCGCACTCTCTTTTCTGCAAGACGGGTTGGAGTGAAGGCTGTCTCCCTCCACCCTCAAAGTGTACATCACAGCAATAGCGGCATATCACAACGCAGTTGACGGTAAGTCCTTAGGGAAGCATGACCTATTCGTCAGGTTCCTCAGGGGTGCGAGGAGGCTAAATCCTCCTCGTCCAAACTCGGTACCCTCTTGGGACTTAGCTCTGGTGCTCAGAGCACTCCAGAGCCCTCCCCATTGAGCCTTTGCAGTCCATTGAGTTAAAGATCCTGTTCATGAAGACAGTACTCTTGGTTGCATTGGCCTCCATCAAGAGGGTAGGGGACCTGCATGCACTTTCGGTCAGCGAATTGTGCCTAGAATTCGGGCCAGGTAACTCTCACGTTGTCCTGAGACCCCGGCCCGGATACGTGCCCAAGTTTCCCACCACTCCTTTCCGAGGTCAGGTGATGAACCTGCAAGCGCTGCCTTCGGAGGAGGCAGACCCAGCTCTAACTTTGCTCTGTCCCGTTGGATCCCAATTTGTTGGTCAGTTCCGACGTACGTCGAATGTGAGCGACTGAAAGGGAACGTTTCGGTTACGTATGTAACCCTCGTTCCCTGAAGGAGGGAACGGAGATGTACGTCCCGTCGCCAGGTGCTGTGCTTCAGCTGAAGGCTGAGTCACTTGTCTCGGCTCCTCAGTTGAAAAGCGATATGCGGTACTTCCACTTCCATGTTTATACCCGTGCTGTGGGGCGGTGCGTGGAATGTGTGAACCGCATGCCAATTGTCTCGTTTTTAATCACTCAAAGTAGATTGGTCTCTGAAAACAGATCCCAATTCGTCGGTCAGTTGGGAGCATTTTAGTGAAGTATTTAAACAGGACCAATCAAGTGCTGGGTATGTGATAAATTGTCAAATTGCCATTTGGGGGTTGGGTTGGGGGCTTGTCACCCTCAATGTCTAATCCGGTTAGTTTCACCGAAAGCTCTACACTGCTTGTCTGGCTATCACCAGACCAAGCTCAGTCTTTTAAGATTGAACATTGGTCTGGGGAGTCTACTATGTATTTTCTACTGCACAAGAGACGTGATCAATGAGCATAATTCAAATGATTCTGTGCGCAATTGGATAGTCCTTCAACCAATCAGACCACAAGAGGCATGATCAACAGGCATCAATCCATCCTTCTCTATCCGTCATTGTGTTAAACCCGCCAATAGCGCGCCAGGTGGATGAGCCAGTCTGTGATTGGTTCCCGCAAAAGTGTGACAGAAGCAGGATAAATGAATGTACAGGTTTCCAGCCTGAACTGCAGGGCGAAATCAAATCGCTGGCAGATCAGGCTGGGTTTACCCAGTCTACTACACTGCTAAATTTCATTTGAAATTTCACCTTAAAAGGACGATTTAGATCCTCTAAATTAAATAATTAAAATAATTGATGATACACAAATGTTTTAATATATCAAACATGTTTATTTGTTTCCTTGTAGATGAAATTTAGGTTATTCTTTTTAAAATGCAGTTGTACTTTTTCTAACCAAACTCTAAACTAATTTAGATCTACTGTAAAGTGAGATCTTGACCAAAAAGGCAAAGTTTATTTATAGAGCACTTTTTAAAATCAACAATTGTTTACCAAAGAGCTGTCACAGAGTCAGCCTCATCACAAACAGCACCAGATCACCAAACTCCTCCCCCTCATACCCGTCTGCCATTTTCACATCCTGGTATTCACCTGGAAGGCATCCTCTCCAATTCAGCATCTGCTTTCAAACACGTAAGTCATTCTCCATCTACATCCAGAACTCATCTACAGCATATCTACTCGACTGTGTCTTTCTTGCTTTGCAACCCACCTCTGCTTCATCTAATAAAGTCTGTGCTTGACTCACCATCTCTGTCTCTTCTGTTGCCTGACAGTACAAGCATAATCAAGATGAAGCAATTAACAAAACAAAATAAAAAACAGTAACCAAATGATAAAATGCGAAGTGACAGGTTTTGAGACCATGTTTGAACATGCAGGAGTGTTAATGAGCAGTGAATAACTTTCTCATGTGCCATGTCTGCAGTTCCGCTGTCTGCCAGCAGATGTCTGTCTCTGCACAGGCTGTGTCACTGTTCAGTCTGATATAGGATAAATTTCATGTGACGTGAAGGCCTAGTGCATCCAAGTTAGTGCACACACATTAGGGCTGTGTTCCACTCCACTTTTAGACACGCACTTGCGAAATTCCCTTAGCACTTCCCCCCTCAGGGGAATCCCTGCCGCCATTTTTGAAGTGCGTTCCACTAAATGAAGTGGACGAGGGAAGTTTATATGGACAGCACTGTACTTTATAAGCTAATTAGTAAATGCATGTTAAGGGCCAGCTATAGCTAAAAGACAATAAGGTTAACGTAAAAACCAGGTGATCGTTAGTTAGTAGCAGGTCCTAATTTTATTTAATATGGTTTAAAAAATAATTTGTCTAAAATGAGGATAACAAAGTAAACATGACTAACAATCCATTCAAATAAGCAGATTCTATATGAGGAAAAAACAGTGGTGTGCTGCATTAACTAGTTGCTAACATATTCAAAGCATGGGTTAACCATACATTTTAGAATGGTAACCTAGCTAAAGCAGACTGCATGAACTAAAGATTGAGTTAGCTGTCCACCAAATTGTGATAATTATTTAACTTCAATAATATGAAAAATTACATTACCAGTATTTTACAGTATACAATATATTGTGTTACTTTTTATGTGGTTAGTAGGCCTACGGTGGCCCAGTAGTGCACAACACATGAAATTAAGCCACAACAAAACAAGCCACAACACAATGGAAATGCTCCCGACCACTAGGCACTCGGAGTGTGATAAAGTTAGTTTTCCTTGCCACTTTCTATAGATTCAGCAGTCTTGCAAAGATATCAATACTATGATCAGTTTGTGTATGTAACCATTGTATATCAACATGAAATATTAATTCAAAATCACCTAATCTTACATGCATTATAGCTGCATATTTATACTTGAGAATGCTTTGACCTGCTACCACCGAACATGATGGGTAAGGGAAAGTCTGCTATATGTTTGAACTTATGTTTGCTTTTTAAATTTCGTTGTGTTGTGCACTACTGGGCCACCGTAGATTAGTAGTTGTATTTAGTTTATTTTAACAAGCTTTCCATGCTGGCAAATAATTATGGACACCATGTGGTTGAAACGTATAATTTGTATTAATTAAAATTACTTTTTACATTTCAAAAAAGACATGTTCATATTCCAAAGTTGTGTTGTGCACTACCCTCTTACAAAAAATAACTGCAGTACATTGACGTAAAACTGCAGTACAAAGTAGTATAACTGCAGTACAATGAAGTATAGATGCAATATAACTGCAGTACAGTGATACACTGTAATGTATGTGAAGACCGATGCAAATGTCTGTCTGACAATTTTTTTTTATTTTTTATTGGGCTCTATGTTTATGTTCAATAATATCACTTAAATGGCAATGACGTCCTTTTAGTTGCCATTAAAGTAAATTTTTTTAACCTATAGTAGCCTTATAAAAATGTTAATTTTAAAAGAAAAATATCAGATGGTTTTTGCATCTGAAGACTTCATAGGCCTTCCACTCGTACTACACTGTACTGCAGTTATGCTGTATTGTACAACATGTAGCCACTTTTTTCACCTATGGGACATTTCAACCACATAGATAAATAGCCCTCACGTGACTGGATCTTATCCCCGCCAAAAAAATACAGATTTTTGTTTTGTTGTGAAAACCTAGCAACCCTGATTCGTAAGCGGGGCGGAGAAGCGTTTTCTGGAAGAAAAGTTCATCAGGCAAATTGGAGCTGCTTCACAACAATTCTGTTGGCATCATTATTTTCATTTTTATCTCTGTAAAGCTGCTTTGAATCAATCTGTATTGTTTAAAGTGCTATAAATAATAGTGACTTAAAAGGGACCTATTATGTCCATTTTTACACAATGTAATTTAAATTTCAGGTGTCCCCAGAATGTCTCTGTGAAGTTTCAGCTTAAAATACCTCACAGATAATTTATAAATCCATATTGTAAATACTCACTTCGGACTACAGTCTTTAAATGCAAATGAGCTGCTGCGTGCACGCTGTCCCCATCTGCTTGTGATTATCATCAATATTGCACTCTTGGATAATGGATCGTTTTCTGAGCACACACACAGACAACTGGCTGTCAGATGTAAGGTCTTGTGAGTAACTTCTCTTTTACATTTTTTTGCTGTCAAATACACACAAGGTTCTTGTTTGTGAGAACAGTGCAGAGGGGCGGTAATATAAGATCCTCTTCCTAGGTCAGAAGGGGAGAGAAATCTGAAAGGCTAATTTTTCAACATGCTTGCAGAGAAAGGCTTACCAAAACAAAGTTACTGGGCTGGGTTGTCACTTTTCATGTTTTCTGGGTTGGTATATTCACCGGTGGACCTTATTATAGCACTTAAACACGGAAAAAGTCAGATTTTCATGATATGTCCCCTTTGGTTAATAATAATAGTAAATGTGTAGTAACCATGGTTTTGGACTAATTGATTACCATTTATATAACCACAGTTTTACCACAAATACCATGGTTAAACTATGGTTAGAGTAGTAAAGCCATGGTTAATTTGTGGTTACCATGGTTTAACCATGTTTTTTTTTTTTTTTTGTTCATTTTTGTAAGGGTTGCCTTTGTGTTATGTTAAATATCTTTGGAATATCTGATAATATAATTGGATATACACAAAAATGGACTAAATCAGGACTTTTTTTCACAGCACTGTACAGTACACAAGCATTTATATTCAATAGTTTGACATTAATGTGCAGAAAAGGATGTTTTACAGGAATACTTTTTATTGTGTGATTGCTATTTTCAGAAAAAATGCAACAACAACAAAATAAGACCAAAAATGTAATTCAACAGAAGATCATGGCTGCGGTGAAACAAAGCTGCACTCAAATAATTAAGTGAGCAGTAGGCAACTTTATTTATTTTATCTTTTATAAACTATTATCTTTATAGTTTAGAATACATAATAACTGATATTGTACTTCAGTAACCAAGACCTGTGGGAATGCTGGAGGAATCAAGTGTACAAAGTTTTCTGTCTCCAAAGCAAAGTAAGTAGAGATTGAGGATTTAAAAAATTAACTCAAAGATCTAAAAGAAGATTTACAATATTAGCGCTGCTGGAAAGGTAATGAAATCTAGTTATACCACAGCAATTATTCTCAGTACTTGACATCAGTTCTCAACAGTTTGCTTGTGGTCTCTCTTATTCTTGTGTATATATTATACCATAGTCTGTTTGAATACTGGATTCTGATTGACTGAAAGGTGTGCGTTAAAACAATGAATTAATTAATTAACCATTCTAAATTAATGTGCGGCCTTTCCTGTAAGACACACACATATAGAGAGTCACTCTCACACAGAAACATATTTCTAAGTCTTAAAGCGATAGTTCACCCAAAAATGAAAATTAGGCCATCATTTCCTCAAGCCATCCTAGGTGTATATGACATTCTTCTTTCAGACGAATACAATCAGAGTTATATTAAAAAAGTTGTGGCTCTTCCAAGCTTTATAATGGCATTGACTTGATAGTTCATTTTTGAAGTCCATAAAAGTGCATCTATCCATCATATAACTGCTCCATGCAGCTCTGGGGGTTAATAAAGGCCTTCTGAAGCGAAGTGGTGCATTTGTGTAAGAAAAATATCCATATTTAAAACTTTATAGACTTAAATAGCTTCCGGCAGTCAGCGGTATGCAAGTCAACTTATGGGCGAAAGAGTAACCCTTGACCCTTACATTTATGCATTTGGCAGATGCTTTTATCCAAAACGACTTACATTGCATTCAAGGTACACATTTTTTTGTCAGTTCCTGCTTTCCCTGGGAATCGAACCCATGACCATGCTGTTGTTAGCGCCAAGCTCTTATTGTTTGAGCTACAGGAAAGCTTGACGCATGCGTTATTAAGGGGGGTTAATGCTTTATTAATCACCCGGAGCCGTGTGGTTATATGATGGATAGTTGCATTTTTATGGACTTCAAAAACGAACCATCAAGTCACTGCCATTATAATGCAGTTCATCTGAAAGAAGAATGTCATATACACCTAGGATAACTTGAGGGTGAGTAAATCATGGGGTAATTTTCATTTTTGGGTATACTAACCCTTTAATGTTGCTGTTTCTGAAGTAATTCAACTGACAGCTTCACTAGAGTGATGCTGCATAGACGCATATAATTCACATATGCACAATCTCTTTCTCTCCCTTGTTTGTTCATTCAAATAAATGTAATCCAACCACGCTAATTTATCTCTGTGCCTGATTTAAAGTGTGCAGAATGCTAGATCTAATGGCCCATAGCCAAAAAACAGAAAATTAACTGTTAGTTTTAACTTTCCGGTCAAATTGTGCTCCACAAACATTAAGGACAGCTTTAACTTAACTTGTTTTATCTATCTTTAACAGCTGGGTGTGTATTGCACAATTTTAGTGCACTTCACAGAGGCTACCCGCTTCACGTCGGGTGGTTCTTTACCTCCATCTTGTTCACTAAAATGTAACACAAGGGTGAGGAATTCATTACAGAATTCTCATTTTTGGCTGAACTAACCTTTTAACTTCTTTTACCTGGAGTGTTCAAAGCATATTTGTGATTTGATAATGCTGACCAATATACCATAAGAAATTCATTGGAAATAGTATGAATACTTTCCACAGTTCTAGAATAATATTAAACACATTATATGGTGAAGAATGTAACTGAAATTTGAGAGTTTCTCTGATTCTTTTTGTGTTTTTGTTTATCCAGACTACATCCAAAATAGTTTCCACATCTGAGATAAAGGCAGTTATAAGAACACGTGGGATAATGAGGATAAAATCTTCAAAAACAAAACCTCCTGAATAATATGAGACGATATATGCATGATTGTATGATTTGTAAATAAACACTTAAATATATTGTCTAACTCCAAGTCTGTTATCTGAAGTAAAAAAATAAAAAATAATAACATTTATTGTTGCATTGCTGTTTGAGACATTCACTGTTGTTTTGTACCTTAATTTGTTATATTGCAGATGTGTGAAAATAAAACTTATTCTAGATATTCTGGTTGTATTTCAATGGTATTGTACAGCATTTTATTCGTATTGCACTTTGGTAGTATTGTAATTGTGCTTTAGTTGTATTATGTATTGCAGTACTACTGCAGTTATATTGCAGTTTATTGTAGTAATACTTCAGCTGTATTGCAGTAATACCACAGTTATACTGCAGTATTATTGTAGTATTACTTCAGCTATACTGCAGTAATACTTTAGATGTATTGCAGTAAAACTGCAATATTGCAGTTTTTTGTGTCCAAAAACAGCATTTTTCTACATAAACAAAAACTGCAGTATTACTTTAAAAAAACTGCAGTATTTTTTTGCAATGGCTGAGTCTTACCAATACATTCAAGCTTTGGAATTTGAACATGTCTGTTTTTAAATGTTAACATTTGTTTAAAAATGTTTTAATTAATACAAATTATAAGTTTCAACCACATGGTGGAATTGGCAATTCCCTTAGGCGTCATGCGCCGTGGTAGCAGGTCAAATCATTCTTGAGTATAAATATGCAGCTATAATGCATGTAGTTGGTTTTGAATTAATATTTCATGTTGATATACAATGGTTACATACTGTTAAAATTGGTATTGATATCTTTGTAAGATTGCCAAATCTATAGAACAGTGGCAAGGAAAGCTAACCCTAGTGGTCGGGAGCATTTCCGTTGTGTTGTGGCTTGATTTTGTTGTGTTGTGACTTGATTTCGTTGTGTTGTGGCTTTTTCGTTGTGTTGTGGCTTGATTTCGTTGTGTTGTGTTGTGTGTATTGTGTGTCAATTAAACTCCCCCCTGTAAATGCCACATCGACACGACATCCTCATTAAACCCGTCTCTGGCGTCACGACTCCGATCTTTCGAATAATCGTACAAATATCTTTTGATCTAATATGACTTCTGTAGTTGCCAGAATCATAATCATACACTATCTGTTCGCCAGAGGAGAACTGGCACCCCGACTGAACCTGGTTTCTTCCAAGGTTTTTTTCTCCATTCTGGCTCCTGAAGGAGTTTTGGTTCCTTGCCACCATCGCATTTGGCTTTTGGTTTGCTCAATTGGGGACACTAAAATTTAAACTATATTACTGATCTGCCCACATTGACACTATATGATAATTGAAATTAGCTGGATGACATCACCGTTCTTTCCAGAGTGGCTGTACAGCCAAATTATTTTCCTGTTAACACTGTGAAGCTGCTTTGAAACGATCGGCATTGCAAAAAGCGATATATAAATAAAGGTGACTTGACTGACTTGATTTTACTTGTGGCTTAATTTCGGTGTGTTGTGGCTTGATTTCGTTGTATTGTGAACTTATGATTGCTTTTTAAATTTTGTTGTGTTATGCACTACAAAACCACCATAGGTTAGTAGTTGTATTTAGTTTATTTTAACAAGCCTTCCATGCTGGCAAATAATCATGGCCACCCAACATTAATAAAAAAATATGAAGAGACAAGAATACTTTTTTGCGTGCAAAAAACAAACAAAAATAACGACTTTATTCAACTATTTTTTCTAGCCTGTGTCAGACTCTTACACAGTTTGCGCACAAAAAGTCTTCTCGTCATTTCATAAAATTAAGGTCGAACCACTGGAGTCGCGTGGATGATTGTAACAACAGTATTGTTGTATTGTTTACTACTTTTATAGGCCTTGAAAGTGGTAATTAAATTGCTATCTATGGAGGGGTCAGAGAGCTCTCAGATTTCATCAAAAATATCTTAATTTGTGTTACGAAGATGAACAAAGGTCTTAAGGATTTGGAATGACATGAGGGTGAGTAATTAATGACAGAATTTTCATTTTTGGGTGAACTAACCCTTTAAGCTATGAGTAAGGGCAGGGTTGACCTCGTTGCTATGGATGTCAATACGCTTACTAGTGAATATGGTACAAAACACATTCACACACCCATATTAAAAATGTGAAGTCACGGATACATTTTGCACATCCGCAAATTAATATGTGAATCAATGCAATGAGAGATGCACATTTGTAGAATATTTTGTCACAAATGTGTGACACTCACAAAAATAGGTTTTGTTGAGATTATTATCTTTTGTTTTCTTACCTTTATTACAAATTAAATACTATTGAGAGAATACACAGAAGTGCGCTATGACATGCTGTTTCACAGAATGGACACAAGGTGTCAGTGCCTTTCAGCCACGTCACTCTGGGACCCTTAGCGAGACACAGAGGAATACAAGCTCATAATCCGGTTGAATGGAGAAAGTTGTCCCGCGTCACTAATTCCTGTGTAATATTTCCAATATTTCCAGGTTAGTTTTACATCTTTTATGTGACTACAAATGTTTATAAGCTAATATGAATCCCCGGTGATGTGTGTTTGATAAGCTAAAGGTATGTTAAGTGTGTCACTCGCACCATACACACCCGATCCCGATCCCACCCCGCATCCAACCGTCTGCCTGTCTTTATCTATCTCCTCTCCCACTTCCATACAAAAAATCCCATCACGTGACCACGTGTACTGTGTCATGTTTATGTTTATGTTTTGTTGTGTTTTGCTATGTAATGCTTGCTAAACTGCATTCTTGTATTTCTGGAGAGCGTGTGGCGGCGCCTGACTAATCGGCTGCGGCCCGAAGGCTTACTCCAAACTTCATTTCGTTATACTGTACTTGTACATGTGTAATGACAAATAAATAACTTGTAAATAGTCAAGTCTAAAGATAACATTGTGAAGTTGAGGAAATGGCGGCCGAAGCTTGCATGGTTTTCTTTTATATATTCCTAACAGCTCTGGGATATTTCTGAGTTTATTATGGTATTGTGAAAAGTAACTGTAGTTGCATAGTCTAAATAAGACTATGCATTACGGGTAATAAATAAAGCTAATGTACAGAGTAAAGGCAGTTTACAGATGTAGCTTTGGGTAGAATGCACGTGGTAATATTAGACTATAACAGTTTCGGTTCATAGGAATTAAGTGTTAAAGCTATGAGACAAATAGGTTTACTATTGAAGTTTGTACTCAAATAATGTAAATATAGGTCAGCTTAACTGCAAATGGGATTTATTCTGTTATCTACATTATATCTATTATAATCTACAAAATGTATAATGAATACAGAAATACTTGTTTAATGAGAGAAAACAGAGAATATTGTTTAGAGAGAAAATGTGTTTATGGTTTAAGATAAAACTTTGATTAGTGAATGTTGAGGAAATATGTGAAGATACATTTTTGTGAAAATGTACTTTTGAAGAGTATGTGACTTCATGTTATCCAGTTGTGGATATAACCTGTGTTTCAATACAGTGCAACCAAAGATAACAGTAATAATTCATGATTGCAGATACAAAGTTGAAATGAAGTTGAATTAATAAAATAATCCGGTTGAATGGAGAAAGAGCAACTGTTATCCCGCGTCACTAATTCCTGTGTAATATTTCCAATATTTCCAGAGCACTTCGACCAGGGTTATCAATATATATCTGCTAGCGGACCCCTGGCCCGGACCCGTTACAAATGCATTACTTTTCTTGGATATATTTCTAACACAATCACAAGTCCAATCACTACAACTGCATGAATCTGCTGGTACGAGTCTCAAACGCAGTTCCCTTTCAAGGGAACTCGCACTGCATCAGAATGACACTTTGGGGACGCTCCCTTAGCATTGCGCATCTGAAGCATGAATGAAACTAGACCGATCTTGATTGGTGCTACGTCATGACGCAGTATGTAATGCCGGAAGTATAAGGGGACAACAGCGCTAGTTTTTCGCTCTTCAGCAAGTGCACTATGTGTTGTGTGTTTGAAATACTTCTAGTTCAGTAAAGTAACTGTGTGAAAGAAAATGACAAGTGAACAACTTAAAAGATGTGTGCACACCTGCCCTCGCTACATCACGGGTGGGGACACGCATCTTATGTGTGTAAACTGTTTGGGAGCGCAGCACGCTTGGTCAGCTCTCGAGGGCGCTGGTTGTGAGCACTGTGACGCACTAACATCAGAGTGCTGTGCTCCCGTCTGGCCGTGTTCGATGAGGCAGCCAGACTTGCGTTTCCCACAGTTCAGGTCCTGCGTCCATTGAGGCGGCACGGCGGCTCAGATCGTCGGGAACGCAAAGGAAATTGGCTGATGAAATCAGGACTGCTGAGGAGGCTTAGACTGGTGGCGATCGGCCTTGGCCTTGGTGCGCTCCCTCACCTGGAGTAGAGTCTCACGGCTCTAGTCCAAGTGCGGTGACACCTCTGGACGAAAGCGTGAGCGGAGGGGACTGCGATCTCGGACTCTAGACTAGAAAAGATGGGTGGCTGGTAACCTACACTACACTCAAATGGAGATTACACCGGTAATGTGTTGTGGGCGTACTCCACCATAGAGAGTTGCTGACTCCATGAGGAAGGATTCTTGGAGACCAAACGTCGCAACGTTCTTTCCAAATCTTGGTTGGCTCTCTCAGTTTGACCATTGCTCTGGGGGTGAAACCCAGAGGACAGACTGACAGTCGCCCCCAACAACTTACAAAACTCTTGCCAAAATTTGGACACAAACGTCTGTCGGAAGGCCATGTAAACGAAAGATGTGATCAACGACTATCAACGCTGTCTCCTTGGCTGAGGGTAATTTGGGCAAGGGAATGAAATGAGCCGCCTTCGAGAATCTGTCCACCACAGTTAAAACTACCGTGTGTCCTTGAGAAAGCGGAAGGGCGGTGATAAAATCTAGTGAAATATGGGACCAGGGTCTCGAAGGGACCGGCAGCGGTTGGAGAAACCCATCAGGGGACCAATTAGAAGTCTTACCAGTGGCACAAATGGAGCAAGCCAAAACAAAACTGTGAACGTCACGAGCCATAAGTGGCCACCAGAATCGTTGCTTAACTAGGAATCCTGTGCGTTTAACTCCTGGATGACAAGCCACATTAGAACAATGTCCCCACTGAATGACCATGGACCGTAATCCCTCCGGCACAAATAACCGATTTGGTGGGCACCCGGGCGGAGACGTTACCCCTTCTAAGGCCGTCTTGACCTTCGATTCGACCTCCCATGTGAGTGTAGAGGCCACTAACGTCTCTGGTAAAATGCACTCGGGAGTAGACGGGCGTTCGGAACGATCAAAAATGCGCGATAAAGAATCGGGTTTGATGTTCTTGGAACCCGGGCGGTACGAGAGAGTAAAATCAAAATGACCGAAAAAAAGTTCCCACCGAGCCTGCCTGGAGTTCAATCTTTTAGCGGTTCGGATATATTCTAAGTTCTTGTGGTCGGTCCATACGATAAAAGGCACCCCCGAGCCTTCTAACCAGTGGCGCCACTCTTCCAATGCAAGCTTGACCGCCAGCAACTCTCAGTTACCAATGTCGTAATTACGTTCAGCAGGAGATAACCGATGGGAAAAAAACGCGCAAGGATGCATCTTGTCGTCTGTGGAAGAACGTTGGGATAACACTGCACCTACCCCCACCTCTGATGCGTCGACCTCCACCACGAACTGCCGTGATGGATCAGGGGCAATGAGAATGGGGGCTGAAACAAAGCAACCCTTCAGTTTGGCAAACACAGCCTCGGCTGTGTCTGACCACCTGAACGTAGTTCTGGGGGAGGTCAAGGCAATCAGAGGCGCGGCTAGTTGGCTGTAATTGCGAATAAAACGCCGGTAGAAATTGGCAAACCCCAGAAACCTCTGTAGGGCCTTACAGGAATCTGGACTTGGCCAAGCCACCACAGCCTTGACCTTCTCAGGATCCATGCGTACTCCCTCAGATGACACGATGTACCCTAGAAAAGGAACAGACTGTGCATGAAACACGCATTTCTCCGCCTTGACAAAAAGCCCATTCACTAGCAACCTCTGAAGCATTCGTCGGACATGCTGCACGTGTTCCTGGAGAGATGAGGAAAAAAAAAATCAATATGTCATCCAGGTAGACATATGTGAACTGGTCGACCATATCTCGCAGCACGTCGTTGACGAGTGCCTGGAAGACCGCTGGGGCGTTGGACAGCCCAAAAGGCATGACCAAATATTCAAAGTGCCCCCTAGGGGTATTGAAAGCGGTTTTCCATTCATCCCCCTCCCTAATGCGGACCAAATGATAAGCATTACGTAAATCCAATTTTGTGAAAATTGACGCTCCCTGCAACCTCTCGAATGCTGAAGACATCAACGGCAAAGGATAAGTATTCTTTACCGTGAGTAGTAACCCAGTAATCAATACAAGGTCGCAGAGACCAGTCCTTCTTCCCCACAAAAAAGAACCCCGCCCCCGCTGGAGAAGAGGAAGGGCGGATGAACCCCGTTGCCAGTGAATCAGAAATATATTTCTCCATAGCCTCCCTTTCTGGAGCAGAAAGTGAATATAACTTGCCTTTAGGCGGAGATTTTCCTGGCAATAAATCTATGGCACAGTCATAGAGACGATGCGGAGGGAGAGAAGCAGCCCGAGACTGAACACCTCCTTCAGGTCGCGGTACTCAGCGGGCACGTTAGATAAATCCACTGTTTCCTCCTGAAAAACAGAAACAGACGGACATGCAGACGCAAGACAAGACTCATGACACTTAATGCTCCAAGCCACAATGGATTTCTGAATCCAGTCCACTTTGGGGTTGTGTTGAATAAGCCAGGGGTGACCAAGAACGATGGGTGCAAGGGGGGAGTCCAAAATAAAAAAAGAAATAATCTCAGAGTGGTTGTCTGAAGTGATGAGAGTGATGTCTTCTGTGATGAGCGTGATGGTGGGAAGTCTCTGACCGTTAAGGGCGTGAACAGCAATCTTGTTGGTGAGGGTCTTGATGGGAATCTGAAGCTTGATGGCAAATGCGTGGTCCATGAAATTACCTTCTGCCCCGGAATCCAGAAGTGCTTGACAGTCGTGCATGTTGAATGACCATCTCAGTCTTACCGGAAGGAGTGTAGATGTGGATGAGGTCTTCTCGGCGGAGATCCCACCCGATAGTAGCCTCATACTTACTACCGGGCTTGGCCCTTTTACCGGACAGTTGAAAGCAAGGCGCCCGGCTCCTCCACAGTACAGGCAAAGGCCCTGAGATCTCCGCCTCTCTTTCTCCTCCCGGGAAAGCCGAGCTCGCCCTACCTGCATGGGTTCGTGATCGTGGGCGGGGCTGGCCGCGTCCCCTCCGCTAAAACGGGAACTCTCTGTACCTCCAGAAACGCAGTTAGGTAGAGTCCTACGCACGGCCCTGGTCAACCGAGCATCGACTCTCAGAGCCAGCTCTATAAGTCCATTGAGTGAAGGAGGAAGATCCAGAGTATAAATCTCCTTCTGGACGCGGTCAGCCAACCCATGCAGGAACATGTCCCACTGCGCTTCCTCGTTCCATTGGCTCTCCGCCGCTAAGGTCCGAAATTCGATGGAGTAATCTGAAACTGATCTTTCTCCTTGGCAAAGATCCGCCAACATTCTGGCCGCTTCCCTCCCGGAAACGGCCCGGTCGAACACTCGCCTCATCTCCTCTGAGAGTTTCTGGAACGAGACGCAGCACGGATCTTGATTCTCCCACACCGCCGTTCCCCATAACGACGCCCTCCCAGTCAGGAGCGTCAGGACAAAGGCCACCTTGGCCTGCTCTGTGTTGAAAGTCCTGGGTTGAAGGGAAAAGTGCATAGAACAACGGGTAAGGAAGGCTCTGCAGTAATTGGGTTCACCTGAATAAGATTCCGGAACCGGTAGACGGGGCTCTGACTGGGAGGCGCTCTCCGGAGGTGTGGGGAGAACGGCCGGTGTGGGTGGCGCAGTGGGAGCACGTAGAAGTTGGAATTGTTGGGTGAGCTCGGACACCTGCGCCAACAGGGCTTGAACAGCGTGACCTGTTTCTTTGAGATCTCTCTCTTGTGAGTCCATGAGATGAATACTGCGGTTGATGAATTCCTCCAGAGGTGATGACAGATTGCCTGCTGCTTCCATGCTCTGGTCAGATCGTTCTGTCATGATGAA
Source organism: Paracanthobrama guichenoti (assembly GCA_018749465.1). Classification (NCBI taxonomy): domain Eukaryota; kingdom Metazoa; phylum Chordata; class Actinopteri; order Cypriniformes; family Gobionidae; genus Paracanthobrama; species Paracanthobrama guichenoti. The sequence goes on from CM031949.1 coordinate 44,869,564, forward strand.
ATACAGGAAGCAAATGCAGTGCAGAATGATTTATTGTAATATGATGGAATAAAGTCACAGAGAGATGGATCACGGGTGGCGCAGGAACTGAGATGATCTGTTGGTGAAGTGACGAGCGTTGGTGAAGTGACGAGTGCGGGTGAAGACAATCCAGACGACGAACAAATCCACAAGATACCGAACAGGAAACAGGAACTCGAAGTCAGAGGACACACCAACAGGAGGGACACACACCAACGAGACATCAAACAATGATCTGACAATGGAAATGAGAACTGAGTGAGTATATGTAGGTGAGTTAATGAGCTGCAGCCGGTGTGATGATGGGTGACAGCTGACGACGCTGATTGTCCAAGTGGCTTGGGGCACGCCTCCTGACACACACACACACAAAACAACAGTGACACGAGACAAGCAGGAAACGATGTATTCATAAACCGTGACATGATTAGGCCTTGAGGCCAGGATTAGTGTCTTTTTTTAAACATGCCTGAGTTAAGAGGCCCATCCTCATCCTCCAAGCTCCCTCATTCAAGATTCAAGAGTTTTATTTGTCACATACACAGTTATATACAGAATATACAACCGGCAGTGAAATGTAAACAATGAGAGGACTCGAGACCGGTGTCGCTCCTCCTATGTCTCTCGCTCGTCTACCTCGCCACAATCACAACTTGTTAAAAACACAGAAACCACCTTTATCAGCACTGGCTTTAAAAACTGGATTCTTCCTAGAGAGAGGTTTACATTACATGCTGGATCAGAATGTCACAAGACAGCCATTACAACACACATCTATGAATCAAGACCAATAGATGTTCAGCTGTCCAATGTAAAGGCATCACAGCAAGAGGAGGCAAGGAAATGCCTATTAAAGATAATCAGCGCTATGCAGTTTCTGGCAAGACAAGGTTTAGCTTTTAGAGGCCATGATGATGATGAGGGAAACTTTAATCAGCTACTAAAATATGGAAGTTGGAAGGTGACCCCAGCCTAAGCAAATGTCTCTCAAAACTCTAAATTATACTTGTCTACAAATTCAAAATGAAATCCTCAATCTATTTAGTAATTCTATTAGTAATTCGTGGAATTGCACAAAACATCAATTCACCTCCTAACTTGCAGTTTTGTGTCATCATGGATGGTACCCAAGATGTATCAGGGAAGGAACAGGAATCAGTCTGTCTAAGATATGTTGATTATGATCTAATAGTCCATGAGGAATTTGTTGGCCTGTATGAAGTGTCTGTGACAACAGGAGAAAGCCTGGCAAAGGTTGTGAAGGATGTATTGCTTCGTCTTAACTTATCCATCACTGGGCTAAGAGGACAGGCTTATGATGGTGCTGCGAACATGGCAGGAAAATATTCAGGGGCACAGGCCATCATCAAAGAGAGTCAGCCACTTGCATTATATGTCCACTGTGGTCCACACTGTGTAAATTTAATCACACAGTATGCTTGCACTGCATCTCCTTTTATCCGTGACTCTTTGCAGTGGGTTCATGAAGTTGGAGTGTTGTTTGGCCAATCTGTGAAAATGAAGACAATTTTCCAGGATATTTCAAAGTCAGAGAGTGGATCTGTCAAAAACATCAGACCTTTGTGTTCTACAAGGTGGACAATGCGCACCTGTGCCATTCGTGCTGTGCTTAACCAGTATCAGCCGATGTTACTTGCTCTGGATGAAATGGCATGTGGTCATTCAGAGTCAGCTTGCAGAGCAAATAGTTTGTTTGATAGATTTCAAAAAGGCAATATTTTGCTTGGCCTTTTACTTGCCTTAGAAGTGACAGAACAGCTAGAGTGTCTCAATACTTCTCTTCAGAGCCACACCCAGACAGTAGATGGAATGCAAGCTGCTGTCAACTGTGTGAAGGACACATCTGCAAAAAAGAGAACAGAGGATGCATTCAAAAGTGTCTACAACAAAGCAACACAAATGTGTAACTCCCTAAATCTGTCTCCAATTGAAATGCCCCATGCTCGAAAGCCTCCGAAACACCTGTCTGGTCAGGGTTCAGCACATGTACCTAGTTCCTCAGCAGACTACTTCAAGACAGAATTTTTCAAGGTCTTGGATGTTGTCAGTGTGCAGTTTTTCAAGATTTGAGCAAGAGGGGCTGCTTATGATCAGTACTCTTGAAATGGTACTGTTGACAGGAGAGTCTGATGGAGGTCTGTTGGAACAATATCCAGAATTGCACTGGGCTTCACTGAGGGTGCAATTAGCAATGTTTAAGTCCAAGTATAATTATCAGTCAACTACTGAGGCCGCAAGCACTCTTAAGAATGTTTCCAGAAGTCCGCCAACTCTTTGACCAAGTGGAAACGCTTGTGAGGTTGCTCCTTGTTTGCCCTTTTTCTTCAGCAAAGGCTGAAAGAAGCTTCAGCAGTCTTTGAAAATTAAAAACCTGGCTCCGAAGCACAATGACACAGTCTCGTTTAAACAGTGTTGCTGTGTGTCACATCCACAGTGACAAACTGGACAGTATAGATAGGGAGATGATTGCTCAGCAGTTCATAGATGGGAAGGAACGTCATAGAAACACTTTTGGCAGTTTCAAGTAGGCAGCTTAAAATACTGAGCTATATGTTAGCTTTAACTTTAATAATATGCTACTTTTGAACAAACCAGCCAGAAAGCGTAAAGTAAATTACACTAAATGTTTATTGCATCTTATTGTTCTACTGATATAAGGTCTCCTTACTGTGACATGTTTGTCAGTTGAGTTCAATACACAGTTTATTTGTAATAGAGTGGTTTGAGTGACTTTTTTATTTCCTTTCTGAAACGTGGACTATAGAATTAAAAAGAATAAAGAGGAGTGTGAATATGCAAGTATCCATTACTGTGTGGCATGTACATACAACGTACACAAAAACAATTTGAAATATGTAAACAATATAGTACAATATACAATACCATGTGCAATATAAAGTACAGAACATCTGCATCTTTTATTGCTTTAATATAAATAGCATATTAAGCCAATTAAGCAAAAGATATAACATTAAAAATAAAACCTGTCAATTAGACGAAGGTCAGAAAAAACTGGTAACATTTGACATTCTGTCCCCCTCACTTTTGAAATGATGGCTACGCCCCAGTATGTATCAGACAAATATCATCATATTCCAGCTGACACAGTAAATTATCATGATGAGTTAAAATCTATAGAAACTTGACATGATGTGAGTGGTGAGTTGTCCATATGATTCTGTGCTCAAGATCCAAGCGATCAAAAAAGAAAAGAAAAGAAAAGAAAAGAAAAGAAAAGAAAAGAAAAGAAAAGAAAAGAAAAGAAAAGAAAAGAAAATTAGTGACATTCAATCGCAGTTCATGTTCCTCTGGTTCACGAAACGTAGGAGGATGATCTGATTTTCCGCTTCATTATAGCATTTTATTCAACATATATATTTTTTTTCATCACATGTATACATATTAATTTAACTATATTTGTATCTTTATTTTGATATTTAAAACATTTTCAGACATGCACATGCTGCTTAGTTGTGGGGGTTATCGATGTATCTTCATTAGGGATGCTCAATTCGGTGAATTTTCCCGACTGACAACCGCCGCTCATTATCCGAATATTAACTGTTAACTGATAGCCTAATATTATAATTAAACTGGCATTAAATAAAAATACAATTGGCGAGTGTCTTTGACCCGTTAAAAAGACAAAAAAAAAAAAAAAAAATAATAATAATAATAATTCACTGGTTTATTTTAACATGCAAACAACAACATGCAGAACAGCTCAACAACAGAACCTGGATTCACACATTATCAAATTTTCACGCACCTGCAGCGCTTCTGACAACAGAGAAAAACAGAATAAAATAATATAAATAAAAAGCATAAAATAAATAGGCCTGCACTAAATATTTCTCACTTAGTCTAAATAATTAATACATTAAGATGACAAAACGAAAACACACTGAAGCCGTTTGAATCTTTAAAGAACCAGCATAGTTTTTTTTTTCGTCAGACTAATTTTTTTCGTCAAATAAAAATAGCAGTCTATTCGCTCACTCATTCCACTCAGCGCTGCTCGCTCAACCCAGAATGCCCTTTGTGACATGCTGGCTCGAAAATATGTGAAGTGATATGAGAAGTAGGCTATGGCTGTCCCCAACTAAAGTTTTTTTTTACTCAGCTAGTTGTTCATTTAAGCCAGGGGTCGGGAACCTTTTTGCACCAAAGAGCCATCTTTTCATTTTTGGTTAAAACATTTTTCCGAAAGAGCCACAGTAAAAAAATATATAAAATTATTATTTAAAAAAATGCTTAAAAAAGAAAAAAAAAAAAAGAAATCAACAGTAGTATAACTAAAAAAACTAATATTCAAGATTCAAGATTCAATAGTTTTATTTGTCACATACACAGTTATATACAGAATATACAACCGGAAATGTAAACAGGTGGACAGTGCAAATTCACAGTTAAAAACACAAGGAGGAAATTATAATAGAAATAGAATAAAAAATATATATATATATATATATATATATATATATATATATATATATATATATATATATATATATATATATATATATATATATATATATATATATTATATCTGTAAATTATAAATAAATCAAGTAGAAAAAAATATATAAAAAATAAATAAAGAAGTGGAATAAAATAAAGTAAGTGAAATAAACTGTGCAGTGAGTAAACTGTAGACATAAATACATAAATATGTGGTTAACAGAAATGTACAAAGAAGTATAATGTGCAAACAGGTTTATAACAGGTTGTTACACAGTAACAACGAGGACAGAAAGTGCAGTGCAATGTCAGTATGTTGATGTTTATCCTGAAGTGAAGTCACGTGATGTTAAGTGACTGAGTTCAGGAGTCTGATGGCCTGGGGGAAGAAGCGCCTCCTGAGTCTCTCAGTTTTGGCCATCAGGCTTCGGAAGCGCTTACCAGATGGCAGCAGCGTGAAATGAAGGTTTGCAGGGTGATTAGAGTCCTTGATGATTTTAGTAGCTCTACCTTTGCAGCATTTGGTGTAGACGTCCTGCAGAGATGGGAGAGCTGACCCTGAGATACGCTCGGATAAGCACACGACTCTTTGCAGGGCTTTGCAGTCATGACTGGTGCTGTTCCCATACCACGCTGTGATGCACTGAGTTAATACACTTTCTATCGCTAAACGTTAATATACTTTTCTATCTTTCTATCAGGTGGTACAGTCTTTGCCTGGCTTTTTTCACATGTGTCTGAATGTGAGAAGTCCAGGTCAGGTCCTCGGAGATGTTTACACCCAGGTAAGCTGCTCACTCTCTCCACTGGTGACCCGCTGATCATGAGAGGGGAGTATGTCCGTTGCTGTCTCTTCCTGAAGTCCACAATCATTTATTTGGTCTTGCCGACATTCAGAGAGAGACAGTTGTCCTGGCACCATGATGTTAGATGCTCCACCTCGTCCAAGTATGCTGTCTCATTGTTGTTGGAAATGAGGCCCAGGACAACAGTATCATCAGCAAATTTGATGATAGAGGTGGAGCTGTGTGTGGAGAAACAGTCATGCGTGTAGAGAGAGTAGAGCAGGGGACTCAGGACACAGCCCTGTGGAGCTCCCACACTCAGGGTGATGGAGGTGGAGGTGAACTGGCCTACTCTCACCACCTGAGGCCTGCCAGTGAGGAAGTCTTCAATCCAGTGGCAGAGAGAAGAATTCAGGCCGAGATCCAGGAGTTTGGCGGTTAGCTTACTGGGAACTATGGTGTTAAAGGCTGAGCTATAAATAGCAGCCTTACGTAGTTCCCACTTTTGCTGTCGATGTGAGTGAGGGAGGAGTGGAGGACATGCGAGATGGCATCTTCAGTCGATCTATTGGGACGACAGGCAAACTGAAGAGGGTCCAAAGTGTCAGGAATGAAGGAGCAAATGGTGTTTTTAATGAGTCTCTCAAAGACCTTCATGACTATAGACGTGAGAGCCACTGGACGATAGTCATTTAGGCAAGAGGGTTTACTGTTCTTAGGGACAGGGATGATGGTGGATTTTTTGAAGGAGGTGGGAGCCACAGATGTAGTGAGGGACTCATTAAAGATAGATGTAAACAACCCGGCGAGCTGATCAGCACAGGACCGCAGAACACGACCTGAAATACCATCCGGCCCAGCAGCTTTCCTGACGTCCACACGCTTGAGTGCCCTCCGAACTTCATCCTCCGAGACAGAGATCACGTGGTTGTTGCTGCTCTGAGTGATTCCCTCTGACGCGTCCCTTGGCGGAGTCGCGCTGCCGCGATTACAATCAAAGCGAGCATAGAAAGAGTTTAACTCATTCACAAGCAACGGATCAGCTCTGACCTCTGCAGAGGATTTAGATCCAAAAGAACAGATGGACCTCAGACCCTGCCACATGCGCCGGGAGTCGTTGAGTTGGAAATGAGACTCCACTCGATCCTTATAACGGAGCTTTGCGGCTTTAATTGCGCGTCGGAGAGCATAGCAGGACGATCTGTATTCATTCATATTCCCTGATAGGAGACCGGCGTTGTATGCGGCAGTGCGTGTGTTCACTGCAGCGCGGATTGAATTATCCACCCACGGTTTCTGATTTGAGAAGGACGTTATTGTTATTGTTTGTGTGGCTTGCTCTGTAAGCGTGTTGATGAAGCAAAGCACCACATCTGTGAACTCGCTGACATCAGATGAACTCGCCCGGAACAATATAAATATAAATATAAATGTCCCAGTCGACGTCATCAAGAGCTGCCTGTAGCACGGTCTCTGAATGGCGTGACCAGCGTTTAACTTCCCGCCTCACCGGGGTTCCTGAACGAGTCTTTGTTTGTATTCAGGTGTGAGGAAAATGGCGGCATGATCCGATTTGCCGAAAGCTGTGAGTGACCGCGCTTTATAGGTGTTCTTAAACAGAGAATAGCAATGATCCAGTGTGTTTGCCCCTCGTGTAGGACAGGAGACGTGCTGGTGAAAGTTTGGCAAGACTTTCTTTAGGTTTGCTTTGTTAAAATCGCCCGCGACGATGAACGCAGTATAGGGGTGTTTGATTATGAAGCCGCTGGTAACATCATGAAGGCCAGATAAAGCCAACCCTGTGTCTGCCTGTGGTGGAATGTAAACAGCAGTGGCAATGACCGAGGAAAAATCCCTCGGCAGATAGAATGGGCGGCAGATGATTGTTAAATGTTCCAGATGAGGCGAGCAGGATCGCGAAAGAATGGTGATGTTCCTGGGATCGCACCATTTCTTGTTGATCATGAAACATACTCCACCGCCTTTGGATTTACCGGCCTCAGCTGTTCTGTCCATCTGAAAAACAGAGAAGTTCTGAATGCCCTTTTTCTCAGTCTGTTGTGGATCCCCGCGCGTTTCCCACGGTGTTTCTTGATTCTTCGCCGTCGGCCATTGTTCAACTCGGCTTTCCGACGAATCTCAGATGGCCACAGAGGATCGGTGAAAGTGTCCTGAAACAGTCCAGTGTAGAGGTAACCAATGTCCAAAAGAGTTTTGCTGTCATAGCGGATCAATGCAGATGATAAATTTGTAAAAATTGAGAGCAAAAGAAAGTAAAATAATAAATAAAAGCACAGTCTTTCGCGACCTGAACGGCGACCGAACACGGCAGCGCCATCTTGGTTTTTTTTCAGCAAACAATAAATAAGTTGCAATATGGAATTAATTGTGCAGGGCTTTCATTGTGAGGTCGAGTTATAAATGTGTGTGTGTGAACGCACACAGTGCTTACATTTACTGTGTTTATGTGAATAGTCAACTTGGCATTTTGATATATTTCTGTGTTTATTTGGCCGTTCAGGCGCGCTATGCTTGTCCATGTTGACGGCATCCTGTCAGTAATTCAGTTGTCTTTCGCGACGTATTGCGCATTTATTATTTATTTTCATCAACTGAAATCTGGATTATCATAAATACAACACATTTATTTATCACAAGTGTCTCTACAGCAAAAGCGAATGTACCAGCGGGTGAAATGTTTCAAAATGTCTCTTTGTACTAGTTTCAATAAAAGGATAGACCTATTTTAAAGATTATATATTACAGGTGCTGGACATATAATTAGAATATCATCAAAAAGTTTATTTATTTCACCAATTCCATTCAAAAAGTGAAACTTGAATATTATATTCATTCATTACACACAGACTGATATATTTCAAATGTTTATTCTTTTCATTTTGATGATTATAACTGACAACTAAGGAAAATCCCAAATTCAGTATCTCAGAAAATTAGAATATTACCTAAGACCGATACAAAGAAAGGATTTTTAGAAATATTGGCCAACTGAAAAGTATGAACATGAGAAGTATGAGCATGTACAGCATTCAATACTTAGTTGGGGCTCCTTTTGCCTGAATTACTGCAGCAATGCGGCGTGGCATGGAGTCGATCAGTCTGTGGCATTGCTCAGGTGTTATGAGAGCCCAGGTTGCTCTGATAGTGGCCTTCAGCTCTTCTGCATTGTTGGGTCTGGCATATTGCATCTTCCTCTTCACAATATCCCATAGATTTTCTATGGGGTTAAGGTCAGGTGAGTTTGCTGGCCAATTAAGAACAGGGATACCATGGTCCTTAAACCAGGTGCTGGTTGCTTTGGCACTGTGTGCAGGTGCCAAGTCCTGTTGGAAAATGAAATCTGCATCTCCATAAAGTTTGGTCAGCAGCAGGAAGCATGAAGTGCTCTAAAACTTCCTGGTATACGGCTGCGTTGACCTTGGACCTCAGAAAACACAGTGGACCAACACCAGTAGATGACATGGCACCCCAAACCATCACTGACTGTGGAAACGTTACACTGGACCTCAAGCAACGTGGATTGTGTGCCTCTCCTCTCTTCCTCCAGACTCTGGGAGCCTGATTTCCAGAGGAAATGCAAAATTTACTTTCATCAGAGAACATAACTTTGGACCACTCAGCAGCAGTCCAGTCCTTTTTGTCTTTAGCCCAGGCGAGACGCTTCTGACGCTGTCTGTTGTTCAAGAGTGGCTTGACACAAGGAATGCGACAGCTGAAACCCATGTCTTGCATATGTCTGTGCGTAGTGGTTCTTGAAGCACTGACTCCAGCTGCAGTCCACTCTTTGTGAATCTCCCCCACATTTTTGAATGGGTTTTGTTTCACAATCCTCTCCAGGGTGCGGTTATCCCTATTGTTTGTACACTTTTTTCTACCACATCTTTTCCTTCCCTTCGCCTCTCTATTAATGTACTTGGACACAGAGCTCTGTGAACAGCCAGCCTCGTTTGCAATGATCTTTTGTGTCTTGCCCTCCTTGTGCAAGGTGTCAATGGTCATCTTTTGGACAACTGTCAAGTCAGCAGTCTTCCCCATGATTGTGTAGCCTACATAACTAGACTGAGAGACCATTTAAAGGCCTTTGCAGGTGTTTTGAGTTAATTAGCTGATTAGAGTGTGGCACCAGGTGTCTTCAATATTGAACCTTTTCACAATATTCTAATTTTCTGAGAGACTGAATTTGGGATTTTCCTTAGTTGTCAGTTATAAAATAAATAAACATTTGAAATATATCAGTCTGTGTGTAATAAATGAATATAATATACAAGTTTCACTTTTTGAATGGAATTAGTGAAATAAATAAACTTTTTGATGATATTCTAATTATATGATCAGCACCTGTATGTATTATGTATATATATTAGCCTAGGCCAGAGGTCTTCAACCCTACTCCTGGGGATCCACTGTCCTGCAGAGTTTAGCTCCAACCCTAATTAAAGACAGCTGAAGCTAATCAAGCCCTTTAGGATCAATTCTTGAAAATACACAGGCAGGTGTACTGAAGCAGGTTGGAAATAAACTTTTCAGGACAGTGGGTCCCCAGGAGCAGGGTTGATGATCTCTGGCCTAGGCTATATATTATTATTTTATGACTTTTTTGTTGTTGTTGCAAAATAGACACATTTATTGGATATTTCTCCCCATTTTCTTTGTGGGGATGAATAATGATAAAAAAGTGTTTTGTTTTCCACCACTTGAGGGTGTGGCCTACTTTCAGACTACACCAATAAACCCCACCCTCAAGACTGATTGACAGTTGACTATGTTAGACATCGGAAATGCAGGTGCAAAGGTTGAATTTTGTGAAGGTTGTGGCAGGACACGGAGGAAATTAAATAGCAAATAGGTGATTTTCTATTACTATTCCAAAACGGCAGGGTCATAACCTGTAAGACATTGGAAATGCAATTGCAAACAGTCTTTGCTTTTCCATTTGAAATTTGGCAGTCATTGTGTGCTCGCGTAAACAAAAATGCAAATGGCGATTTGCAATTGCGTTTGGATTATGTCACATTTTATGCGTCCACAAATTGAAAACGCAATTGTAAATACAATTTGCAATTCCTTTTGAAAATAGTCTGTGATATCCTTCCATACAAAACAATAGCACTGACATATTTTAAAAGATGCCAGTGCAAGTTACTTTCAGTTAAAACAGCTCAAACATGCATTTTAGTCTGGGACTAGGCTTAAGGCATGTCTGTGAAACTGGCCAATGAACAGATCATTTTTCAAGCTCTCCGGCTGTTTATATATCTGTCTGTCTGTCTGTCTCTCTCTCTGACCATTAATTCAATTAAAAAGTGTTTTATTGGCATGACAATTATTACAATGTATTAGGCTACTTACAATGTAAGTAAATCTAGAACAGATGAAAGCAAATTATATATATTTAAAATTATTTAAAATTTCAGAATTTCCTTCTAATTTCCTCATAGTTTGGGGCAGCTGGTGAGGAAGTGCTATTTCCTTGGTTACAGTATATAGGCAGATCCAACTCTCTTTGGGCAGCCAGTTCTGTCGATATCTGCCTGTTTGGTCTCAATCTGTACCTCGTCATTGTTTTTCGTCACAGTCTTTCATTGTGATGATATTTTGCTGTTGTATAAACTATTTTGGGCCAAATAACTTTAAAGTTTACTTTGTTTTTCTGTTGCTTCAGTCCAGTAAGTCAGATAATTTTCTTTTTGTGCTTTTATAATTTGGTTGGACAGAATTTTGTGGATCAGCAAGTTGTTTCTTGATGCTGGCTGTTGTGTTACTTTGTTTGTGCAGCTTCAGGACCATCTCAATCAGGGGACCCTTATCAATGGCTTGTTTTTCAATGCGCATCAGTAGCATTCATTAACAGTCTCTCTCTCTCTCTGCCTGTTTGTCTCCATCTCCAGGTTTCTCTGATAAATGGCTTGTCGCTGGCTAAGCACAGTCAGTGATAGATGGTATAGAGCTGCCTGTCTCTCTCTCTATGTCTCTCTCCTGGTTTGAGAGTATTGGCTTTCTGTCCACTTAGTGTTTCCTGTAGCCGCTTCATTCGGAGCTTCTCCAGTCGCACAGCACTTGAGCAGATTTACATAGCAGTAATTTACCCAGAGTGTGCAGTAAACAGCTCAGATTTACTGCTGCTCTCTGGATTACACTTCAACACTCATTAGATTCCCTCCAGGATGAGCAAACCGAGATCTTATTTATTAACAGAGCAGAAGAGAGGAAGAAAATAGGCCAACAGAAAGATGAGAGCAAGCAGAGTACATTTTATCAGCTTGAGAATTGAAGAGAAACCATGCAATAAAGACACATTATAAAGGAGATGCTGGTTTCATTCAGCTGGTTTAGTCTCTCATTGTCTGATATCATATTCAGGGCTGGACTGAGACACAGTTTCAGTTTCTCTGCATCTTTTGTGAGTTTGGGTCGCTTATAAGATTAATTTGGAATTGTGATGTGCAGCAGGTTCACATTCTCATAATTTCAAACATTTTTGTAGACATAAGTTTTCAGCATTTTTTTGCTATGGGACATTGTCTATATAATATAAATTCTACCATAAAAATGTAACTCATGTTTATGTGATGCATCTCACCTGATCACAAATGTGGACACAAAATAACTAAACATAAACTAAACTTATACAGCTGTATTATCTTTACAAAAACAGTGGATCAATTTTTTTTTTTAATTTTTTTATTTTGTATCAAACTAACTATAGATTGGGGGGGTTACATGGGTAACCGAGGTTCTATGAATAAATTATGTGGTCAACATGCCACCATATGGGTAAGCCTCGCTAAGAGGGTGAGCTGTCAGGAGATCATATATCAAATTAACACTTTGCACCTGCAAGTAATCATCCTCTGCTGATCAATTGCTCTTGTCTGCCTCACTGCTGAGTGAGGCTGCGTTCGAAACGGCATACTCATTGAATAGGTACTCAATTTCAATAAGTACTTACTTAAAGAGCGCTAAAAGAGTAGGTACTATATAGCCTGATCGCGTTAAATATGGCTGCACCCGAAAACCTAGGCAGCTGACTTGTTGCCTCGCTGCCTCATCAGACAATGACTTGTAAGGCAGCGTTTGTGCATGAAGGTGCCTCAACGGATTCCGGACAGACTTCTAAGGCAGTGTAACCGTTTAATGTGGTTACAAATCATCCTGCTATGCTCTCCGACGCGCAGTTAAAGCCGCAAAGCTCCGTTATAAGGATTGAGTGGAGTCTCATTTCCAACTCAAAGACTCCCGGCGCATGTGGCAGGGACTGAGGACCATCTGTGATTTTGGATCTAAATCCTCTGCAGAGGTGAGAGCTGATCCGTTGCTTGTGAACGAGTTAAACTCTTTCTACGCTCGCTTTGATTGTAATCGCGGCAGCGCGACTCCGCCAAGTGACGTGTCAGAGGGAATTACTCAGAGCAGCAACAGAGACTGCAAGTTCAGAGGGCACTCAAGCGTGTGGACGTCAGGAAAGCTGCTGGGCCGGATGGTATTTCAGGTCGTGTTCTGCGGTCCTGTGCTGATCAGCTCGCTACATCTGTGGTCCCCACCTCCTTCAAAAAATCCACCATCATCCCTGTCCAGTAAACAGTAAACCCTCTTGCCTAAATGACTATTGTCCAGTGGCTCTCACGTCTATAGTCATGAAGGTCTTTGAGAGACTCATTAAAAACACCATTTGCGCCTACATTCCTGACACGTTGGACCCTCTTCAGTTTGTCTATCGTCCCAATAGATCGACTGAAGATGCCATCTCTTATGTCCTCCACTCCTCCCTCACTCACATCGACAGCAAAAGTGGGAACTACGTAAGGCTGCTATTTATTGACTATAGCTCAGCCTTTAACACCATAGTTCCCATTAAGCTAACCGCCAAACTCCTGGATCTCGGCCTGAATTCTTCTCTCTGCCACTGGATTGAAGACTTCCTCACTGGCAGGCCTCAGGTGGTGAGAGTAGGCCAGTTCACCTCCACCTCCATCACCCTGAGTGTGGGAGCTCCACAGGGCTGTGTCCTGAGTCCCCTGCTCTACTCTCGCTACACACATGACTGTTTATCCACACACAGATCCACCTATATCATCAAATTTGCTGATGATACTGTTGTCCTGGGCCTCATTTCCAACAACGAGATGGCATACTTGGAGAAGGTGGAGCAACTAACATCATGGTGCCAGGACAATGGTCTCTCTCTGAATGTTGGCAAGACCAAAGAACTGATTGTGAACTTCAGGAAGAAACAGCATCGGACATACTCCCCTCTCATGATCAGCGGGTCACCAGTAGAGAGAGTGAGCAGCTTCAAGTACCTGGGTGTAAACATCTCCAAGGACCTGACCTGGACTGCACACATTCAGACACAGGTGAAAAAAGCCAGGCAAAGACTGTACCACCTGCACCAGCTGAGGAAATTCAGGGTTTCACCAGCTATCCTGAAAACTTTCTATTTAAGGGCGATAGGAAGTGTATTAACTCAGTGCATCACAGCGTGGTATGGGAACAGCACCAGTCATGACTGCAAAGCCCTGCAAAGAGTCGTGCACTTATCCGAGCGTATCTCAGGGTCAGCTCTCCCGTCTCTGCAGGACGTCTACACCAAACGCTGCAAAGGTAGAGATACTAAGATCATCAAGGACTCTAATTACCCTGCAAACTCTCATTTCACGCTGCTGCCATCTGGTAAGCGCTTCCGAAGCCTGATGGCCAAAACTGAGAGACTCAGAAGGAGCTTCTTCCCCCAGGCCATCAGACTCCTGAACTCAGTCACTTAACATCACATGACTTCACTTCAGGATAAACATCGACATACTGACATTGCACTGCACTTTCTGTTCTCGTTGTTACTGTGTAACAACCTGTTATAAACCTGTTTGCACATTATACTTTGTACATTTCTGTTAACCACATATTTATAAGTCTACAGTTTACTCACTGCACAGTTTATTTCACTTATTTTATTCCACTTCTTTATTTATTTTTATTTTATTTTATTTATAATTCTACAGATATATATATATATATATATATATATATATATATATATATATATATATATATATATATATATATATATATATATATATAGTACTTTTTTATTCTATTTCTATTATAATTTCCTCCTTGTGTTTTTAACTGTAAATTTGCACTGTCCATGGAGCGGACCTGTTTACATTTCACTGCCGGTTGTCCACTCACCTAAAGGATTATTAGGAACACCATACTAATACTGTGTTTGACCCCCTTTCGCCTTCAGAACTGCCTTAATTCTGCGTGGCATTGATTCAACAAGGTGCTGAAAGCATTCTTTAGAAATGTTGGCCCATATTGATAGGATAGCATCTTGCAGTTGATGGAGATTTGTGGGATGCACATCCAGGGCACGGCTTCCTGTTCCACCACATTCCAAAGATGCTCTATTGGGTTGAGATCTGGTGACTGTGGGGGCCATTTTAGTACAGTGAACTCATTGTCATGTTCAAGAAACCAATTTGAAATGATTCGAGCTTTGTGATATGGTGCATTATCCTGCTGGAATTAGCCATCAGAGAATGGGTACATGGTGGTCATAAAGGGATGGACATGGTCAGAAACAATGCTCAGGTAGGCCGTGGCATTTAAACGATGCCCAATTGGCACTAAGGGGCCTAAAGTGTGCCAAGAAAACATCCCCCACACCATTACACCACCACCACCAGCCTGCACAGTGGTAACAAGGCATGATGGATCCATGTTCTCATTCTGTTTACGCCAAATTCTGACTCTACCATCTGAATGTCTCAACAGAAATCGAGACTCTTCAGACCAGGCAACATTTTTCCAGTCTTCAACTGTCCAATTTTGGTGATCTTGTGCAAATTGTAACCTCTTTTTCCTATTTGTAGTGGAGATGAGTGGTACCCGGTGGGGTCTTCTGCTGTTGTAGCCCATCCGCCTCAAGGTTGTGCGTGTTGTGGCTTCACAAATGCTTTGCTGCATACCTCGGTTGTAACGAGTGGTTATTTCAGTCAAAGTTGCTCTTCTATCAGATTGAATCGGCCAGCCCATTCTCCTCTGACCTCTAGCATCAACAAGGCATTTTCTCTCACAGGACTGCCGCATACTGGATGTTTTTCCCTTTTCACACCATTCTTTGTAAACCCTAGAAATGGTTGTGCGTGAAAATCCCAGTAACTGAGCAGATTGTGAAATACTCAGACCGGCCCGTCTGGCACCAACAACCATGCCACGCTCAAAATTGCTTAAATCACCTTTCTTTCCCATTCTGACATTCAGTTTGGAGTTCAGGAGATTGTCTTGACCAGGACCACACCCCTAAATGCATTGAAGCAACTGCCATGTGATTGGTTGATTAGATAATTGCATTAATGAGAAATTGAACAGGTGTTCCTAATAATCCTTTAGGTGAGTGTATATTCTGTATATAACTGTGTATGTGACAAATAAAACTCTTGAATCTTGAATCTAATGATCTACAGCAAAATAGAGAGAGCTTTGGTGAGAACTAAACAAATATTTCTCACTAGAAATGACATCAGAAGTGGAAAAAAGTTGGTAAAAAACTTTCGGACGCCATCTTTTTTTCCAGCTCAACTGTCACAGAATGGAACGCACAGGATTGTGGGATATCAAAGGCAGTGAAGGATACACCTATGCTGCCTTCAAAAATCGATCAGATGAAGGTGTCTCAGGTAACAGGAAGTGAAGCTAACATTAGATTTGGATGTGCCTTGATGCCTTCTTACCTTCAAATGTGTCCTCTGAAGGCAGCATTTTCCAAGTTTCGGACGCAGACTATGAATGCGATCCGCACTTAATGCGCCATGTTGACATTATCATGTGACCTACGACGTTATCACAAGTGCAACATCTTAACAGATATGAGTGACAGGTTTAGTTCATCTATCTATAAATATCTTAATATTGATTAACTTGCTCATTTTGTGGTCTTGTTGAAGAAACAGCTGCCTATTTATTTTGTGATTGTAAATTTTTAACCCTACTAATCTGACCCACAGTTTTATTCTTAAGATATTATTTTTATTGTAAAACCCCAAATCGTGATCTCTTAAATATGTTGTTTATTTCTTTATTTTATATGCAAAAAAAAACCAAACAAAAAAAACTGCATCCACAAGCAAAAGTGGCCTAAATCTCCTTTATATTTTCCTCTTCTTCTTGTTAAATGTAACTCTTGTTTCCTCCCTCAGGCTTATGAAATAACAAAAAAAAACCCTAAAAAAAATGATTGCTTTATGATGAATTATTCCAAGATATTTAACCTTGTTATTGTGTTTTTTCTGTGTATATAATGTATGAAAACACATGATTGCTTTTTATCATTATGATTGTTCATTTTTAAAGATACAACCATGTAATTATAAAACAATAAAATAAAAGATATGAGTGACAGGTGCAGTAACAGCTTATAGCATCAGTAACTCGACAGCTTGACCTGTGCGGTTTCCCTCAGTGTTTGCAATGTCTGCACAGAGATGTCTTTCAGCTGCTCGAAGAGCTTGCCTTTGGAGAAAATTGTTCATTTTATACTTGGATTATGTAAGTATAACTACTTAGAAATTAAGATTACCCTAGAATGGAATTGCATTGCTAGCCCACCCAAACACTTACAATAATAATGAAAAATGCTGACCAATACTTAATTACAGTTAGGTCCATATATATTTGGACACAGGCATCATTTTCATACTCTTGGCTCTGTATGCTACCAGAATAAAATTAAAATGAAACAACCAAGATGAATTTCAAGTGCAGACTTTCAGATTTAATTCAAGAGGTTGAACAAAAATGTCAAGTAAAATTTTTAGGAACTGCAACCATTTTTATACACAGTCCCCCCATTTTCAGGGGCTCAAATGTAATTGGACAAATTAATATAATCATAAATAAAATGTTGATTTTTAATATTTTGTTGAGAATCCTTTGCAGGCAATGACTGCCTGAAGTCTGGAACACATGGACATTACCAGGGTTTCCTCCTTTCTGATGCTTTGCCAGGCTCTAACTGCAGCTGTCTTCAGTTGTTATTTGTTCTTTCTGCCTTTTAGTTTTGCCTTCAGCAAGTGAAATGCATGCTTGATCGGGTTGAGATCAGGTGATTGACTCAGCCATTGCAGAATCTTCCATTTATTTTCCTTAAACTCCTGGGTTGCTTTTGCAGTGTGTTTTGGATCATTGTCCATCTGTACCGTGAAGCGACGTCCAATCAACTTTGCTGCATTTGGCTTAATCTGGGCAGACAGTATATTCCTATACACTTCAGAATTCCTTCGGCTGCTTCTGTCTTCTGTCACATCATCAATAAACACCAGTGATCCAGTGCCGCTGGAAGCCATGCATGCCCATGCCATCACACTACCTTCACCATGTTTTACAGATGACGTTGTGTGCTTTGGATCATGAGCTGTTCCAAGCCTTAATTTTTTTCTTCCCGTCATTCTGGTACAGGTTGATCTTAGTTTAATCTGTCCATAGAATGCTTTTCCAGAACTGGCCAGGCTTTTTTAGATGTTTTTTTTTTGGCAAAGTTTAATCTTGCTTTTCTATTCTTGAGGCTTATGAATGGTTTGCACCTTGTGGTGAACCCTCTGTATTTGCTCTCCTGCTCTCCTTTCAAAGCAGCTTCACATTGTTAACAGGAAAATAATGCAACATAATTTGTACAGCCGTTCTGGTGATGTTATCCAGCTAATTTCAAGTATCATATAGTGTCAATGCGGGCAGATCGGTAATATAGATCAACATGCCAAAAGCCAGAGGCAACAGGTGGCAAGGAACCAAAACTCCTTGGTAAAAACCTTGGGAGAAACCAGGCTCAGTCGGGGTGCCAGTTCTCCTCTGGCCGACAAACAAACAGTGTATGATTATAATTCTGGCAACATTGCAGGTCTTAAGTGATATTAGATCAATAGATATTCGTAAGATTGTTCGAAAGATTGGAGTCGTCACGCTGGAGACAGGTTTAATGAGGATGTCGTGTCGATGCGGCATTTACGGGGGGGAGTTTATTTGACACGCTCTCTGCAGACATTTCAGGGATGCGTTGGTCATGTCCAGGCACAGGTCCACCATCTGATCTGGATACGGCCTGGATCCGGCTGACTGCAGTAAACCTCGGGATAAACAGAGAGACTAACATTAGCGTAGATGCCATTCTTCTTATGATGTAACGAATACATCAGGTGTTATGGGAAGTGTTCCCGGTTCCAGCTGACCTAGTTAATGCAGCCTAACAATCATTTTCTAGTAAGAACTCGAGCTGCTGCATTTTGGACCAGCTGGAGTTTGTTTATTAAGCGAGCAGGGCAACCACCCAGTAGAGCATTACAATAATCTAGCCTTGAGGTCATAAACGCATAAATTAACTGTTCAGCATTTTGCATTGAAAGGATGTGCCGTAATTTAGATATATTTTTAAGATGGTAGAATGCAGTTTTACAGATGTTAGAAACGTGGCTTTCAAATGAAAGATTGGTATCAAAGAGCACACCCAGGTTCCTCACTGACGACGAGGAATTGACAGAGCAGCCATCGAGTTTTTTTGTCCAATAATTAAAAGTTCCTTTTTTTTCTGAATTAAGTTGCAGGAAATTACTAGACATCCAATGTTTTATATCAGCTATGCATTCCGTTAATCTTGTGAATTGGTAAGTTTCGTCAGGGCGTGAAGAAATATAAAGCTGAGTATCGTCAGCATAGCAATGAAAACTAACGCCATGCTTCATAATGATATCTCCCAGTGGTAGCATGTACAGGGTGAAGAGCAACAGTCCTAGCACTGAGCCCTGTGGTACTCCATACTGAACTTGTGATCGGTGTGACATCTCTTCATTTACTTTACTGCTAAAAACTGATAGCGGTCAGATAAGTATGATTTAAACCATGCCAATGCAGTTCCACTAATGCCAACATAATTTTCGAGTCTATTCAAAAGAATGTTGTGGTCGATAGTATCGAATGCAGTGCTAAGATCGAGTAACACTAATAGAGAGATACAACCACGATTGGATGATAAGAGTAAACTCTGATTAGAGCAGTCTCAGTACTATGATACGGTCTAAATCCTGACTGGAAATCCTCACAGATACCATTTCTTTCTAAAAAGGAGCACAATTGTGAAGACACTGCCTTTTCCAGTATTTTTGACAGAAAGGGTAGATTTGAGATCTGCCTGTAATTGACTAATTCTGTAGGATCAAGTTGAGGTTTTTTAATAAGTGCTTTGATAATAGCCAACTTAAAAGTTTTCGGTACATATGCTAATGACAAAGATGAGTTAATGATATTAAGAAGAGGATCTATGACCTCTGGTAGCATCTCTTTTAATAGCCTAGTCGGTATAGGGTCGAGCATACATGTTGTTGATTTAGATGATTTTTTACGAGTTTAGCCAATTCTTCCTCTCCTGTGACACTACAATGCTCTGTCTGATGTGATACTGTAGTAGACGGCTGCATGGTTATAATTTTCTTCCTAATATTGTCAATCTTACACATAAAGAAGTTCATAAAGTCATTACTGCTGTGCTGTTTACAACCATCAGAAGTTGAAGCTTTATTTTTGGTTAACTGTATCAAATAAATACCTAGGGTTGTGTTTGTTTTCTTCTAAGAGAGTCGAGAAATAAGCAGATCTAGCAGTTTTTGCGGCCTTTCTGTATGCGATCATGCTCTCTTTCCACAAATTACGAAAAACCTCTAGTTTTGTTTTCTTCCAGCTGCGCTCCATTTTTCTGGCTGCTGTTTTAAGGGCCTGGGTATGCTCGTTGTACCACGGCGTTGGAATATTTTCTTTAATCTTCTTTAAGTGCCGGGGAGCAACTGTGTCTAAAGTGCTGGAAAAAAGAGAGTCAGTAGTTTCTGTTGCAAAATCGAGTTCCTCTAGGCTATCTGGGATGCTGAGGAGATGAAACTGATGAGGAAGATTATTTACAAAGCAATCTTTAGTGGTGGCAGTGATAGTTCTGCCATATTTGAAGCAAGGGGACGGCTTTGCAGCCTTAGCTAAATTAAATATACATGATACTAGGTAATGATCTGAGATGTCGTCGCTCTGCTGCAGAATTTCAACAGAATTTCACCAAAACTTCAAAAGAATTATATTTGAAACTAGACTTCTGAGTAATACTGAAGATATTATTATAAATGACAGCAACCCCTCCCCCTTTACCTTTCAGACGTGGCTTGTGTTTATAACAATAATCTTGTGGGGTGGACTCATTTAAAGTAATGTAGTCGTCAGGTTTTAGCCAGGTTTCTGTCAAACACAGCACATCTAGATTATTATCTGTAATCATATCATTAACAATAAATGCTTTTGGGGAAAGGGATCAAATATTCAGCAACCCGAGCTTTATCATTTGATTATCTGTATTATATCTGTTGTTTATTTCTTGGACATCAATTAAGTTTTTACTGTTGAATGGTCTTGATGGGTTTTTTTGTATTTACTAATTCGGGGAACAGACACATTCTCTATGTAATAAAATCTAGGTGAAAGAGTTCCTATGTGTTGGGATTTATCTGACTTCTGTAACGGGAGACAGCTAGCAGACGGTCGGGTAAGCCAGTCCGTCTGCTTCCTGACCTGGGCCCCAGTTAGTCAAGGTACACGTTCCGTGTAATAGAATCACCAATAACTAGGGCACTTTCAACAGGATTCTCAGTGGGTGCGTCACTGAGTGGGGAGAACCTGTTTGATGTTCTAATCGGAACGGAAGAGTGGTTTTTTGATCCGCGACTATGCCATCTGACTGTTACCCAATTGCCCTGCTGCAGGGCTCTACAGTCGCAACAATGTACAACGTTCACTAAGCTAGTCGCATCCAAAGCAGTGTCTAAAGCTGTTACATTCTCACTACTCTCAAATAAAGTCTGGATGCGTGTCTCTAATTCTGAAATCTTCTCCATCAGCCTGACTATCTCCTTACATTTATCACATGTGAAGCCCTGCTCGCCAACGGAGACAGATACACTAAGCATGAAACATGTGGTGCAAGTGACAATGACTGGAGAAGAAGACATGGCTTACCATATTTGTTGATTAATCCAACTTACCAAAGTTGTTTGATGGAGTCTATTTACTAATCCAACCACAGTTGTTTAATGAACTCAGAAAACAGGAAACCCGGGTGCAGAGATGGCAAGCTAACAGGCTAGCAAAAAGCTAACGTGTAATAGTGATTTAGATTAAAAGCTAATGATGTCAGATTTAATGTGGTAGGCAATGTTAGACAATATATGAAGATGAGTAAGTTATAATTAACAGTTTAAACAACAGAAAATTAAATCAAATAAAAATTCCAAAAGAGCAGAGCAGAGCACATGCGAGCACAGCAGCAACAGCAAACAGGGTAGACAGGAGCAATCGAAGACAGAGAATCGAGAATGTGAGAAACGTATTTTGTTTACACTTTATTTTATGGTGTCATTATTACAGTGTAATTATATATTTAAGTACTGAGTAATATCAATTAACTACATGTACTTTAGGGTTATGATAAGATTAGGGTTGTGGTTGCATGTAATTATGCATAATTTACTGTTACTACTATGGTAAGTACATGTAACATGTAACAAGACAAAATAAAGTGTTACCCGTATTTATATCATCCAGTCCATTACCACTAGTCACATTTAGTTTGTTAATGGCATTCTGAACTTCAGTCAGAAAGATCTTTCTAAATGAAAAATAACTACTACAAGATGAAATATCATTAAAAGTGCAAGTATTCAAAGAAACAGATGCTAAAGTAGAACAGAGAGAAGAAAAATGCTGATTAAATGCTTATACTATGCATATAATGCGTATACTATATATGCTGTTACGTATATAGTACAGCATCTTCAGATCCAAAAACAAGCATAGTAGAAGATCTGTGTAAACCAGAAAGAGGTGGATTGAAGTTGCTTACGCACAATTAAGCTAATGTGATCAAACACTCAACAGCATATAAATCAAAACTGAATAAAATGTTTGATACACTAGTACATTTTGACCTATTGAACATATATCTGATCAAAGTGTCCTCGATTTTGTACATTACATATATTCTTCATCAGCCATACAGTAGATTAAATATGCCAAAATATGATCCATAGGTCAAATATTTACTACCGTATGGTTGATGTAACATCAAATGTTGTATGCAATATTTTGTTGTAACAAAATATTCTTGGGCCATGAAAGTTTTGTGAATATGATAAAAAATGATGGCAAATTTTTTAGAAAACACTTGCTGTGAAAGATTTAATATTTGCATATAAACTGCTGTGATGTCATCAGACTTTCTACTCAGAGCCATGATGTGAAACTGACTCTGATTAAAGTGAGCGTCTCTGTCTGTCTGATTGGGATGTAGGTTGATTTTCTCATAATCTCTGGGATTTCTTCAGGCGAGTGTCTAGAGACTCGTCTGATCCTGTGAGAATCACTCGCGCTTCTTTGAACATCCCAAACAGAGATGCGGCGAGGACTGCAGATGAGTCCGACAACACGTCCTGCATGTGATACACATGTCATACACTTAAAAAAACAGCCAAAATTATGTACACCAGTGAATTTGTGTCTTAAATCTTGCCCTGCATGTTCAGAATGTGTCAGAATGTTTTACTGTCGTTCTTTGTATTTTTTCTTTCTTCCTTTTTTTCTGTCTCTGACTGTTCCAGAGTCTAAAGACAAAACTGGTTTCTCCTTTCTTCCTCAGACAGCAGATGCGACGCTTTAGGGCTCTGGATGTCGTATGACTCACTAATTCTCATATTTCTTATGATTGAGCCCAAAAACTTCCAGAACCAACGGAAACAGTATCGTTGACATTGTGAAACCAAGACTGATGATAGGAGTCACTCTGCATTAAGACGCTTATGAAGGAAAACAAGAGTTTAATTAGAGATGACAAGCAAAAGTTAAGATGCAGGACATGAATGCAGCTCTGAATCTTCTGTAAAAGTCTTCTGAATTATCTGTTTTAAAGGTCCAATTGTGTTTGTCACTGTACTAGATCACAAGGTAATTTCATTGACCACTGCATTACACTCTTTGTACTCCTTCAAAACAGCTTTATAGAAATTCATTCCGTTAAGCATCCAGTGAATAAGACAGAAGTGATTGTGACAAGAAAAAAAACAACCTCAGCAGCAGGGTTGGACTGGGTCTAAAATTCGGCCCTGGCAAACCCAGCCCATCTGGCCCATGAGTTCCCCGTGAATGTTTTTGCTGGGGTTAGAGCCTTAAATTGGAGAAAATAAATAAAACTAGGACAGGGACAAATAATGATGGATATTATCAAATTTACTGCAAATGCAGATAACAAACTTAATATTGCACTTTTGTCACACAGAAATGCACTTGACAGTAAAGCACTGATTTTGAGCTAGGATGCAGTAAAGTAAATTTTTAAATATAAATAAATAAAGTAAATTTTACAGGCTTTCCTGTAGCTCAGACAATAAGAGCGTGGCGCTAGCAACGCAAAACTGACAAAAATGTAAAAATGTGTACTTTGAAGGCAATGTAAGTCGCTTTGGATAAAAGCGTCTGCCAAATGCATAAATGTAAGTTTACTGCTTTTAAATTCTGTCATCATTTACTCACCTTCATGTCATTCCAAACCTGTATGACTTTCTCCCTTCTGTGAAACACAAAAGAAGATATTTTGAAGAATGTTGGCAACCAAACTGTAGGCTACCATTGAATATTGTATGGACAAAAAAACGGACTCAAATGATTTTCTTTTGTGTTACACAGAAATAAATTAATTCAGGTTTGGTGACAATGTCAAGGTGTAATGTCATTACATTAGGGTGAATGAACGATCACAGTTTTGGGTTGAACTACCCCTTTAAATACAATATTTATCAAGAGTTAACACCTAATTTATGCTAGACACTGATATCTGTCTTTCATGAGGTTCTCATTGATTTCAATTTCATTAGATCTATTAAAAAGTTAATAAAACGTTTAAAGAGAAAAAAGCTTTTTCCTTAATTCATGGAATCCAGGCTTTAAAGCTGTTTTGTTGAATTATCCTCCTGAATTACCCTAATGACATTTTAACTGAGTTTAACTGTAGGCCAGTTTCATTTAACTGTAAGAGCATGGTAGTCACAGGTAAAACCATGCTACTTATTACCATGGGTATATGGTTTCTAAAATAAATAAATAATAAACTATTGAATTTGTAATAAAAAAATTTGTACACACATGTAGAAAATACTAAAACAGCCTCTATAAAAGTGATTTATATTCCGCAATATTTAATGTAAGTAATAATAGCAAAATTTTTAATAAATACATTTGCAAAACACCATATTTATTCACTGTTAGTAGCTGCACGGTAAATTGTAGTTGTGCTAGAGTGACAAGTTTGTAGTTGTGTGTATTGCCGTTCCCTTTCAATCGGTCATGTTCGACGTACGTTGGACGTCACCAACGAATTGGGATCACTTCTGGGAGACCCTATATCAGCTTCGAGAACGGGCCAATGACTATTGGTGTGCGAGATTTGCATCTCGCGCTCCACCCCACAGCGTGGGTATAAAGCGGAAGCGATTGCAACGCGCTGTTTTCATTCACTTCGGAGCCGAACACAGTGGCGATGAAGAAGACTGTTCCTGCTTCAGCAGAGTGAAAGAGAGAGAACGAGAGAAGAGGCTTCTTTGAGTGCTGGGAGAGATGGCACAATCAGCGGCGACCACAAGCTCACTGATACAGTGATAAATTGCTGTTTTTATAGCATTGTTTGGTCTGTTGGTTCGGTGAGGGTGTTTCCAATGGTGAGTGCATACACAGACTGCACTACTCTCCTGTGTTTTGCCGCGGTCGTTCCTGGGTGCTTCAGCACATTTAAAAGAGCACATTTTCTTCTAAAAGAGCAGCGTGGGTGTGACACTGCGTCTTTTTCCACCCGTGCTTTCTGGATGCGTTTCCTGTCCTTGTTGACGGCCACGAGCCCTTTCGCATAACCATGTTGAGATTGCGTTTGTGGGTGGTCCATGTCCCTGAGTCGGGTCCCTGCATGCCGCCTCGCTGCCCCACTGCGGGTACGTCTGTGATGCCACTGGTCCCGCTTGCATGATCCCTGGGAGCCTGGCTAACGCATCCCAGCCCATCTCGCTGGCTCATCTGTACCATCAGACTCGGCTACTCGATTCAATTCGCCCAGCGTCCCCCCAGGTTCAGGGACGTTCACTTCACTTCCGTGTCGAAGGAGATCACAGTCCTACTGGCGAAGGACGCGATGGAGCCGGTCCCTCCAGCCGATATGAAGACCGGGTTCTACAGCCTGTACTTCATTGTACCCTAGAAAGGCGGATCTTTACGACATATCTTGGATCTGCGATTCTTGAACTGGTCCCTTCACAGGCTGCCGTTCAGAATGCTAACACAGAAACACATCTTCAGGTGCATCCGTCCCCAGGATTGGTTTGCAGCGATCAACCTGAAGGATGCGTACTTTCATGTATTGATTCTCCCTCGACACAGACAGATGAGCATGTCAGTACAAAGTCCTATACTTCAGGCTGTCCCTGTCGCCCCGTGTCCCATGAGAGAGCGTGGCGTTCGCATCCTCAATTATCTCGACAACTGGCTGATCCTTGCCCAGTCGTGAGAGCAGTTGTGCGAACACAGGGACATGGTGCGCAGTCACCTCATCCAGTTGGGGATTTGGTTCAACTGGGAAAAGAGCAAACTCTGCCCCACGCAGAGGATCTCTTTTCTCGGGATGGAGCTGGATTCGGTCAGCCTGACAGCGCGCCTCACCGAGGAGCGCGTCCAGTCAGTGTTGAACTGCTTGAATTCATTCAAACGCAGGGCAGTGGCACCACTGAAACACTTTCAGAGGCTCCTGGGGCATATGGCATCCGCAGCCGCAGTGACACCACTCGGATTGCTCCATATGAGACTGCTTCAACTCTGGCTACACGATTCCCGAGATGTAACACCAAGGTGCCACCAAACCTTCAGCCCGTGGTCGGACCCTTCATTTCTATGGGCAGGAGTGCCTCTAGAACAAGTGTCCAGGTATGCTGTTGTCTCCACGGATGCCTCATCCACTGGCTGGGGTGCCACGTACAACGGGCTTGCAGTTTCGGGTCTGTAGATGGGGCCTCAACTGCAATGGCATATCAGTTGCCTCAAGTTGTTAGCAGTTCGTCTTGTGCTGTGCTGCTTCAAAACGCCGCTATTAGGCAAGCACGTTCTGGTCCGTACGGACAACACTGCGGCCGTTGTGTACATCAACAAACAGGGTGGTCTATGCTCCCGTCGCATGTCACAACTCGCCCACCATCTCCTCTTATGGAGTCAGAAGCATCTGAGGTCGCTTTGTGCCATTCACATTCCGGGCCTGCTCAATCATGCGGCCGTTGAGCTCTCACGACAGCCAGTGCTCCTGGGAGAGTGGAGACTCAGGTGGTCCAGCTGATCTGGAGTCGCTTCGGGACTGCACAGGTAGACCTGTTTGCCGCCCCTGGACACGACCCACTGCCAGTTGTTCTATTCCCTGACTGAGGGGACCCTTGGCTCGGATGCCCTGGCACACAGCTGGCCTACGCAAGTATACGTTTCCCCCAATGAGCCTTCTCGCACTGACACTGTGCAAGGACAGGGAGGACAAGGAGCAAGTCCTGTTGGTCGCTCTGTATTGGCCCAACAGGACTTGGTTCCCGGAACTAGTGCTCCTCGCGACAGCACCTCCTTGGCCCATTCCTCAGAGGAAGGACCTCCTGACTTACAGATGGGGCACCCTCTGGCACCCGTGTCCGGACCTCTGGAAACTCCATGTCTGGTCCCTGGATGGGACGCGAAGGAACTAGGTGGCCTATCACAGGCTGTGGTAGACACCATCACTTCCGCTAGAGCTCCCTCTACAAAGCTTCTCTATGTGTTGGTCCCACAGTGGTCCCATATGTGTATTCTCCACGGTACGGCTCCCTATGGCGAGCCCGTGTCTTTCCCTCGGCAGAGCCCGCTCTGCCATCTCAGTGTGGTGTTGCACTCCCGCCTACAATGGCCAGGGCCACCCCTGGGACTACCGTATGTTCCTCAGTGAAAAACAACAGTGCGTTGCAATCGCTTCTGCTTTATACCTGCACTGCGGGGTGGAGCACGAGATGCAAATCTTGCATGCCAATAGTCATTGGCACGTTCTCTATATCTCGAAGCTGACAGGGGCTCCCAGAAGTGATCCCAATATGTCGGTGATGTCCGATGTACGTCTCCGTTCCCTCCTTCAGGGAACGAGGGTTACCATACATAACCGAGACGTTTTCCAATTTACCTCGTTATGTATTTACATGCTCGCTGCTGTTTTCAGCTAGATTCACCACAGAACCTGTAAGGTTCCCATATCACATGATTGTATAAAACAAAATTCGGAGAATTATGCCAGATTACCAGTTCAGCCCTGCTCAGCAGAGGAGACCATCGAAAAAGTCTTTTGAAATTTCAAAAGAACTTCTTTTTAACGTCAGTAAAACTCTATAAGATATGTAAAGAAGTTACGTAGAATGAGCCAATCAGATAGGACAAGCCTCAGGAGAATTTAAATCATAATAATACATTAGTGTGATCCTTCATCATCAATAAAAAAATATGGGAAGTGTTTTCTCCTCTTTTTTAAAGTCTCAGGATGTAAGTTTCAATAGGAATGCACTAATAAATTTGTATCCAGCATTATAATGATAAAAAAAATTATAATAATAATAATAATAAAAAAGATACAGATGTAACAGGGTTAAAAAGAGCATTCAAGCTAAAAAGGTTTTGTGTGAATTACATAAAACAAGGTTTTTGGTTAAATTAATGGGTGTTCGAGGGCTCCCCTCTTGTGGCTATTAATGGTACTGCAGGCATTGTATTTTGTCCTCGCTCTCTTGCCGTACGGCAGCAGATTCAAGAATCGCTGTTGCTGGTATGTACGGTTTTTCGTGCTTTGACTTATTAAATTAATTGCGACGATTAATGCGAGTCTTTTCGACATACTTTCTTTTATGGTTGTATTTGAACATGTGTATAACGCATCTAACACTTTAACGGATGTTCAGATTGTTATAAAAGTATAGAATTTCCTTGTGCGTCACACGAAGTGGAACGAGTTAAATACTTGTATTAACGATCTGACAATTGTATCATGAGTTTAGTGAATGTGCAATTTCTGTTTTCCTAGTGTTTTACGAGTGTCTGCAGTGCCCATTCAGCCAGAGTAAATTGTACTTTTCTATGTTTCCAAAAAGGTATGTGGTTTTTGTGTTTCTTAATAGCACTTAATGAGTTATGACTTCTGCCATTTATTGTACTACTACACTATCAATGTTCAGTCACAGGTACATTGTTAATGTTTGCATTTTGTATGTATTTACTGTGTGTTTAATGAGTTTGGCTGTAGAGCAGATACAAGAATCGCTGTTGCTGTGTTTTACGAGTGTCTGCAGTGCCCATTCAGCCAGAGTAAATTGTACTTTTCTATGTTTCCAAAAAGATAAAGTGTCGTGAAAGGAAGCCCGTGTGTGAGTGTGTCTGTCCACATCCGTTACACATACACTCTTAAAAATAAAGGTTCCAAAAGGGACTTTTCACAGTGATGCCATAGATAATAATTTGCGCCTTCATCTTGCACCTGCCCTCAGCAGAATATTTAGTGTCCCCATCTAAGCAAGCCAAGAGCCAAAGGCAAAAGAGGCGACAGTGTCAAGGAACCAAAACTCCATCAGGTGACATAATGGAGAAAAAAACCTTGGGAGAAATCAGGCTCAGTCGGGGGGCCAGTTTTCCTCTGACCAATGAACAATCAGTGTATGATTATGATTCAGGCAACATTACAGGTCAGAAGTTAGATTAGATCAGAATATATGTTTTCATTGGAGGAGCAAAAATACTCTTACTGGCAATATTCTATGTATAAAATATATTTTTAATCTCTTTTGTGCAGTAAAAGAATGGAATAGAATTTCAATTCTCTGTAGGTATGTACTGTACTGTATGGCAGAATTGACAATAAAGCTGACTTTGACAATAAAGCTGACTTTGACTAAATTCATTTATTAAACTTATTAAACTTAAACTACAAATTGCTCTCAACTTAAACTGCATGTACAATAAAGAAATGGGCTTTCACTTCACTTAAATTTTCACGTAAATTTCATGCTTTCATATTAACCACTATTCAATTTATTTTTGAAAAAATGTTGAAAGCAAAATTATTCATAATATTGGAACTTTAAAAAAAAACAATTCCATAAATATCATTAGTTACCTTTCAGTCGGTGACGTTGATGTAATGTCTCTTTGTTCCCTCCTTCAGGGAATGAGGGTTACATACATAACCGAGACATTTTTGCAGCTGTTGGAATGTTATTTGCAATATCAGATTTACCTCCAAGAGTGACACAAAATGTATTTATTTAGTGACCGCAAAACTTATTTCAGCCCTTCATGGAAAACACACTGTCATGACAACCAGATACACTCTAAACATTTTTTTTTTTACCTTTTAAGGTACAAGTGGCCGTCACTGGGGTGGTACCCTTAAGGGTCCATTTTTGTACCTCTAAGTCAGGGGTAGGCAAGTTCGGTCCTAGAGAGCTGATGTACTGCAGATTTTAGCTCCAACCCTACTAAGCCACCACAGTATAAAGCTCATGGCTCCCAGCATGCATTGCAGCATTAAGTATGTCGCCATTGCTGAGATTTATATGCTGATTCTTGATTCATATGCTGAAATAAATAAATTTTAAAATGTAAATTTAGAATATCTGATCTGTGGCAAGAAAGTATTGTTGGTGAATATGATTTATTAACATTTTTAGTCAGTGATGAGTTTAATCAAATATTTTTCTTCATGATAATTTTTGTTTATGGCTTTTGATTTGAACAGATTATGTGTTTTGTTAACACTGTAACAAAAACCACAAACTCGCATAAAAAGCCAAGAGTCAAACTGCCCAACTAAAAGAAAACACTGATCACCATAATAGTGACCAAACATTTTCAATAAAACATCAACATTTAAACCTCTGTTAATTCTCAAAAAGAGCTTCTATAGATGTCTTTCAGGTTTGAAGCGAAACTCTGCAGGACAGCGACTAGGACTGAACTTGCCTACCCCTGCTCTAAGTAGATGAAAACAATGGTGTTACAAAGGACCCTTTATTCAGCACTTCAGGTAATATTTTTTTATATTAGTAGGGTTTCTAATGGGGAGTTATTCAATGACTATGGACCATTAATGTGGAATTAATTAATGTGGCCCCCTTGTGGAATTACGGAGTAATTCGACTGTGCTGGAAAGTGCGTCATTCAGTTGTTATGAATCCGTAGAGTGTGGACTGTGGAACGCACGAGAGTTGCCTCATTTCATAAAGTTGTGCTATTAATCATGTGCATGCATCTAAATTTAAGTTTCTTTGTTTATTAATCTTATTTCTCTTGTTCTTTATGGATTATCCACATTGGTCGCTACAAAACAAATGGTATAATTGTACCCTATGGACCAATTGTCTACCTTTTAAGGGTACAGTTATATGTTATGTTCCCCAAGGATCAAAATTGTACTTCCACTGTACCTTTTTTTCTGAGAGTGTATAGTGCATTGCTGCTGATTAGCTGAACAATTTTCTACAATGGAAGTATCAACAAATCAACTCTAAGTGGAAACTATTTCCTTCCAGAGATGACAACTGTAGGGTCATTAACTGTTTCCATATAAAGTTGTGAATTTAACTTAAACTTAGAATATTGCATAAATATTTTGCAAGATCCTTTTCCATCACCTTTTCCATCCCATGTTTTTAAGAGAACAAAATAATCATGGGAAATTGGCACAAAATATCTGTATTAAAAATGGAACAATCGGAGAAGCCACTGTGGCTCTTTTATCCTACATCATAAATGACTCAAAATACAATAAATTATGTCATGTTATGATGCTATTGAATGTCTGATGTTTGGGAACACAATCATGTGAGATGGTTTTAAGAGGGAATTATACCAAAACATTTTGATGATAAACTTTGGCTCAGGCATTTCTAAACATCCAAACCAACATTTGAGATTATGTGCGATTTGTCCACTAGTTAGTCAATATTCAGATATTCAATCAAATCCACTGTTGAGAAAAAGGTTTTAATGCGCATTTTTAGTGGGTTTTTTATGGGATATAATTATTTTTTTTTTTTTTATACAAATATGTGGATGGAAGCTATGAGAATATTAGGTGGTTTCCAGGGACATGCTATGCAAAGGTCTTTGAATGGTTTCTAGAATGTCAATGTGAAGGTGTTCTGACAGTTGCTCGAGTTTTCTCCATAATAAGACGTGTGATTCGGCACAAACACTGCAGGACAACACACATACTATTCATCTTTAAGACACAGAGTGAGAGGTTAGCACACACCAATTAAAACTTAAATCTTTCAGATGATCAATGTAAAAAGAAATCTCTCTACAGTCTTTTGGAAATGATAAGGCGAACATGTTCTGTGATTAATGTCGGAGGGTAAATGAGTTCCAACAACAAGCCGTTTGTCATCGAGGCTTCTCTGGACGTCCCTAAATAACTTCAACAATAGGCAAGCTGAAACAAATCTGTAGTCTCTTTATGTTTTCTTCTTTTGAGCACTAAGTAACGCTGTACTTGGGTCTGATTTGGAGCGCTTATGTAATCCAGTGCTGTGTGTTACGCAGTCACTTAATACACATTTTTCATAGTGTGTGTTTTTTTTAAGTCACTATAATTGGCTGTTGTTAAGGAATTTTTTTAGTTAATAATAACTAATATTCCTTTTGCTTGCAAAATTATAATTTAAATGCGTTTAAAAACTAAATGTCCCCAGCACTTGGAACAAAGTTACTGTATAACAAAACGGGAAACAAGCTCGGAGCAAGTGGCAAATATGCAGACGCCTTGTAGAGTATAAATTTGTAGGTGTCGAAGAGGAGACACTTAGGGTGTCAAAATGGAAATGCCCTATTTAGCTTAACCATAATTTTGGCGAGCCAACTAGGAGTCCTCGGAATCTCCCTCTGTTGGTGGATGGGGACGAGGAACTTATCATCTTCATTCTGCCAGACTGCAGAACCCTGTTCAACAGATTGAAAATAAAGATTAAGAAAGAATTGTTCAAATAGTTGAATATGACCAATAGATCAGTATTGTTATCCTTATGAATTTTTTACATTTAATAAAATTTTTACTGGTTGTGTAAAATAGGCACATAATAGCAGTATATCGATTAATATATCAAATCAAATCAAATCACCTTTATTTATATAGCGCTTTTAACAAGTCCAATTGTTTCAAAGCAGCTTCACATTGTTAACAGGAAAATAATGCAACAGAATTTGTACAGCCGTTCTGGTGAAACGGTGATGTTATCCAGCTAATTTCAAGTATCATATAGTGTCAATGCGGACAGATCGGTAATATAGATGAAATTTAGGTGTCCCCAACTGAGCAAGCCAAAAGCCAGAGGCAACGGTGGCAAGGAACCAAAACTCCTTCAGGGTCAGAATGGAGAAAAAAACCTTGTGAGAAACCAGGCTCAGTTGGGGTGCCTGTTCTCCTCTGGCCGACGAACAAACAGTGTATGATTATAATTCTGGCAACATTGCAGGTCTTAATTCATATTAGGTAAATAGATATTCGTAAAATTATTTGAAAGATTGGAGTCGTCACGCCGAAGATGGGTTTAATGAGGATGTTGTGTCGATGCAGCATTTACGGGGCCGCATCGACAATATAACAATATACCCCTGAATATAGGCCTGAATTTTAACAGTAGAGCTGAGATACCATCAGGACCTATGAACTTTTTAGTACAGTCAACTGAAAATTAAACAAACTTTTTGTGGGTCAACAATGACCCTAATTATCCTGTATTACAATTGACTCCAAAACTTCCCTGCATTCCAGTGTACAGTCTCAAACCTGAGGTAAAAATCATTTAACTAATTTGCTTTCCTCAGGTCATAATTAGTGATGAGACACTTATTTGTGTTCATATTAATCATAACTTTAATTGTGTCCTGTAATTTCTTAGTTTGCCGCTCAAAAATCAAGTCACTTAAACATTTTGATTTTGCTACATGCTATTACCCTGCTAATACAGTATACATTAGGGAAAAGTTATTATTTCTTGGCCAGGAACAACAATTTCCTACAATTGGACGAACTGATTAAATAATTGTAAAATTTTGCTATGGTCAATTCTGAAATTAATTCATATATTAATAATTAATTTATCTGATTTAATTATACACATTTCCCTTTTCAGCTAATTTGCTACAAGGCTCTGGAGTGGCAGTCGTGAATAAATCCTGACATATGTTATGGAACAGAGACAAAGTTAATAAAACAGAACTTTATTAAAAGCAGATGGTACTGAGAATGATTGTTGAACGATGAATAGTAATACTCACAGTATATATCACTGTAGATGGATGAGGAGGTTTTGGATTGCGGAGATGATGGATGCTGGAGCACACACCTCGGTGGAGAGATTGGAAATTGGATGGAGAGGAGATACTGACACGGAGACTCAGAGGAAACAATGGATATATGGAGAATCAGGAGAGACAAGGTGAATCAGGAAACAGGTAAGTATAAACGGATAGGTGAGTTCTTACTCTAACGAGACCAGACAAAGTGACTGTGTGAGGTGTGTGTGAGTCTGTGGTGATGAGAAGATGAAGTACAGGTGCAGGTGATTAGAATTTTGGTGACATTTAAGCTGCGATTGGGTGAAGGTGGAGACTGGCTGATCTCTGACAACATAATGGTTTGGGCGTGGCAACACTTTGGTGTGGCAGCCATGATGTGACGAGGCTCTTAAATGGTGGGCACTGTGGGATTGTGGAGACCCTCATTCACAGTAAACGAGGAACCACTTAACAAAAGCCTGTGGTCTATGTATTCTGCCAGGGGCCAGTAAAAAAATAAAAATAAATAAAAAAACACAGACCCCACTTCAGTGTTATTTAAATTGTATAGGCTTATGTTATACTTTATTCTTGTACAAATAGATGCTGTATTATGTGGTACATAAAGTATTGAATGAAAATGTTTCTGAAATGTCTGTGTATTTGACAAATATTGCATTTAATTCACTTTATCTGTGATAAAGTAGGCAATCACTGCACAAGGTGTCACTACGGGAAGCAGAAAGTGCCCGATTTTACGTCACTGTTCAGCTCCTCCCCAACTACACATGGCAACTCTTGCTGATTGGTTACATCCAGCCACAGCCGAAGTTGAACACACCTATAAGGAGCAAGGGAAGCACATGACAACCAGGAAACATGATGTAAAGCAAAATTACAAAAAAATAAAGAAAATATGAACAAAACAATGTGATATTCATTTGTTTATTAACATTCATATTATATAATTAATTTATAAATATATAAAAATATATATGTAAAAGATACATCCTAGGATGTGCTGGGACACATCTTCAGTGATGTTCTTGGGGTCATTGGGCATTCCATACCTCACCCAGGTGACCCAGCCAGGGTTGATCAGACCCTGACTTGTCTCAGCAGCACTGGACAACAGATTGCTTCTCTTAAACCACAGCCATCTGGAGGCCCTTTCTGCAGCCTCTATAGCGGACTTGATAAAGACAGATAAAACCATCACACACACACACACACACACACACACACACACCAATCTGCTCTTGATTTGACGATTATTGGCAGTAGCTGAAGTGAATATCAAATTTAGATTTATTGCTTTCTATCATATGAAGGTCCAGTGAACTTTGCCACAAAGTCAAAGGAAGCACAAACATAAAGGTCTTGAGATTGAAAATAGTTCTGAAGACGAATATTGCACAGAACATAGCGAGTCGTGTAGGTCGATCATATCAAGTCATGCATTTCATATATTTTAATAGAGTGTCATCCTTTATGAGAATTATTGGCTTATTCTCTCTGTTCTGTGAATCATATTTAACTGTGTAGGAAGAGGAGATAAAAGTCTATGATAAAAATAAGGGAAGCGTGGGAACAGCATCCACTGGGATTTCTATGAGCAGATGATTGTGTGCTTGAGGCACGTGTTTGATGTTTGATAATTTTTATTAATGTTACACAGAGAGAGAGACACACATTTAGAAGCCTGGATTCTTTCACATTTCTTTTCTCCATCTGCAGGGGCTTTTACTGCTCTACCTGATGGCACAAACAAATTCCAGTGTTGGGCAGTAGCGTCGCTACAAGTAGGGACGTTACTAGTTTAACTACATTTCTCAATAGTGTGGTGGGAGCATTGCTTTTTTCTGATTCATATAGCTTTTCAGTAGCGAAGCTCTTTTGTTGATTAAGTTGTGCGGTAGCATCCACATAAGCTACATATTCCCAGCATTTCTGAAGATCAAACTCAAATTGGAAATGCAACTGCTAAAGTCACGGGTATACTTCACTTTCTATGTTCCAGATGCACGGACAAGCCTTTGAAAGTATTCCTTTAGCCGTGAGCACGGAAAGATGGGTTCATCTAGTGGACTTTTTTTCAAGAGCGTAATTCAATCGCGCATGGCAATGTGCTGTTGTACGTGCATTGTCCGCGTGGTCACAAAAGAGAAACCGTCTTTTCGATGCAAATTTTGAAAAGCCTCTATTTGCGTGAATAAACACCTCTTGTTAAAATGATTGGGGTCCAACCTGGCCACCTCTTGATATTCCCACTGGCCACCTCTTGATATACCGCTCTGGCGCTCCCTCGGACGGTTCTGTCACGCGCAGGTAACGTTACTGTAACTAAAGTGTGGATGGTCAGATGCTCAAGTTACAGTGGCCTTTATCATGATATCAAAATAATTATTGATTGTGTATTAATATGTTAATGCTCAAGTTTAAAGTTGTATTTACTGATACAATGCATCAACAATAAAATATTTAATCGGAAAAAAAACCTTCTGTGTGTGCATTCATAATAAATACATAATTCATGTGCTCACTTTACATTAAGGTTCACTTTCACAGGTTATTAATATTTGTAACTCATTAATAAATGGTTCATAGGTGTTCACTTTACATTAAGGTTCATTTGTAACTCATTAATAAATGGTTCACAGGTGTTCACTTTACATTAAGGTTCACTTTCACAGGTTATTAATGTTTTTAACTCATTAATAAATGGTTCACAGGTGTTCACTTTACATTAAGGTTCACTTTCACAGGAAATTAATGTTTTTAACTCAATAATTGAATTGAATTGAATATTTTATTTGTCATTACACATGTACAAGTACAGTGTAACGAAATGAGTTTGGAGCAAGCCTCCGGGCCGCAGCCGACTAGTCAGGCGCCGCCACACGCTCTCCAGAAATACAAGAATGCAGTTTAGCAAGCATTACATAGCAAAACACACAACAAAACATAAACATAAACATGACACAGTACACGTGGTCACGTGATGGGATTTTTTGTATGGACTGGGGAAGGAGATAGATAACAGGCAGACGGTAGTAGTGAGGTATTGTGTATGGTGAGTGAGTCTGTGAGAATGTTAGCCATAACTTCAGATGTTTTCAAGTTCAGTTCTATGGTTTGTCCTTGAAGGGAGATAAGACAGCTGCCCGGCTGCCCTGCTGGACTCCCAACCGAGAGAAAGTGGGACCAAGTGGGGATTAGGTCAGGCAAATACAATTTATTATTTTTTAATCCATTTGATGATCTTCGGTAATTTGTCCGGATCATAATCAATCAATCAGATCTGGTCCTCAGCGTTTCGCGTCCGGTCTGTGCAGTTTCCCTAGACATTACGTCCAGCCTCATGGCCAGACCGGTTACAGTCCGTAAAAGTTCACCGATCTGACCCCGATAGAGCCCACTCTACCCTGCGTATCCGCAGTCCGGACTGCGTTGTTATGGTTCAGTTCCTCAATTCCTATCACTTTCTGATCTAATTCCTTCAAACGGTCACACACAACCCCGAAGCATTCTTTAATTTCCACAGACAGCGGCTGGGTGAATTTGCTTGCAGCTGTCTTACCAATCTTCCGATAGGTCAGGGCAATCCCAAAGCCAAAGAATAGGAACCCCGCCATCAATAATCCAATCATGTATAAATCTTCCGCATCCTCCACGGACAGAGCCTCCAGGCACAGGACTTGACAGTTGTTCCATGCGTCCCTCACGTACCCTGCGGCAAAGGTCCCGTCCGGGCAGGTGGGTTCTCCCGGGGCACCCTTCCTTAGTGAGAAAATCTTGTCGATCGCGCTGATTGACCAGTTAATCAATTCCATTTCAGTATTTTCAAGAGTCCAGCAGAGCAGCAGTCAGAGAGAAAGAGAAGACGAAACACTAGACAAAACAAAACAGCGCTAGAGCACAGCGGGAGCAGAGAGAAAACACGTCTGCACGGATAGAAGGACAGATCAGGAGCCATAAATGGTTCACATGTGTTCACTTTACATTAAGGATCACTTTTACAGGTTATTAATGTTTGTAACTCACTAATAAATGGTTCATATGTGTTTATGTTACATTAAGGTTCACTTTCACAGGTTATTAATGTTTTTAACTCATTAATAAATGGTTCACAGGTGATCACTTTACATTAAGGTTCACTTTCACAGATTATTCATGTTTTTAACTCATTAATAAATGGTTCACAGGTTTACACTTAAGGTTCACAAGTAACTAATATTGGAATTAAAATATTAATTTTAAATAAGTTATTGTGTGTCAGTTTTTTTTTTTTCAAAAATAAAGTTTGATAATTTCATCTTCGTAAAAAAGAAATCAGTTTTTATACACTGCTGTGGATAGGCATCATTAACCTTTTGTGGAATATCATGGTAAGACTGTAACTTCTGGTAAGGTGTGTGTTTTGCTCCTGCTTGGATTGAGGATTGCTGCTCCTTGGATTGATTGCTCCTGTCTTCAATTGCTCCTGTCTACCCTGTTTGCTATTGCTGCTGTGCTCGCATGTGCTCTGCTCTGCTCTTTTGGGATTTTTATTTGATATGATTCTCTGTTGTTTAAACTGCTAATTATAACCTACTCATCTTCATATATTGTCTAACATTGCCTACCACATTAAATCTGACATCACTAGCTTTTAATCTAAATCACTATCACACGTTAGCTTTTCGCTAGCCTGTTAGCTTGCCATCTCTGGACCCGGGTTTCCTGTTTTCTGAGTTCACTAAACAACTGTGGTGAGTTGGATTAGTAAATAGACTCCATCAAACAACTTTAGTAAATTGGATTAATCAACAAATATGGTAAGCCATGTCTTCTTCTCCAGTCATTGTCACTTGCACCGCATGTTTCATGTTTAGTGTATCTGTCTCCGTTGGCGAGCAGGGCTTCACATGTGATAAATGTAAGGAGATAGTCAGGCTGACGGAGAAGATTTCAGAATTAGAGACACGCATCCAGACTTTATTTGAGAGTAGTGAGAGTGTAACAGCTTCAGACACTGCTTTGGATGCGACTAGCTTAGTGAACGTTGTACATTGTTCGGTTCCGGCTGTAGAGCCCGTGCAGCAGGGCACTTGGGTGATGGTCAGACGGCATAGTCGCGGATCAAAAAACCACTCTTCCGTTCCGATTAGAACATCAAACAGGTTCTCCCCACTCAGTGACGCACCCACTGAGAATCCTGTTAAAAGTGCCCTAGTTATTGGTGATTCTATTACATGGAAAATAGAGACACCAGCCACCATAATCGCATGTTTACCGGGAGCCAGAGTGCCTGACATCAAAGCAAATTTAAAAGTGCTGGCTAAAGCTAATCGTAAATTCTCTAAGATTATTATTCACGTCGGCACTAACAATGTTCGACTTCGCCAGTTGGAGATCACCAAAATTAACATTAAAGAGGTTGTGTGAACTCGCAAGTACGATGGCAGATGCAGTTTTTTTGCTCTGGTCCGCTCCCTGTTAAAAGGAGTGATGAGATACTTAGCAGACTATCATCACTCAATGGCTGGTTGTCTAAGTGGTGTCTGCAAAATAACATAGGGTTCATAGACAATTGGAAAAGCTTTTGGG
This sequence comes from Paracanthobrama guichenoti, assembly GCA_018749465.1. Taxonomy (NCBI): domain Eukaryota; kingdom Metazoa; phylum Chordata; class Actinopteri; order Cypriniformes; family Gobionidae; genus Paracanthobrama; species Paracanthobrama guichenoti. The sequence continues at coordinate 44,908,890 of CM031949.1, forward strand.
GCAGACCTGACCTGTTGAAGAGGGACGGCATCCATCCTTCTTGGAGTGGTGCTGCTCTTCTCTCTAGTAATTTGGCATATAGTCTTAAAGCTAAACCTTGACTAACTGGGGCCCAGGTCAGGAAGCAGACGGACTGGCTTACCCGACTGTCTGCTAGCTGTCTCCCGTTACAGAAGTCAGTTAAATCCCAACACATAGAGACTCTTTCACCTAGATATTATCACATAGAGACTGTGTCTGTTCCCCGATTTAGTAAATACAAAAAAACATCAAGACCATTCAACAGTAAAAACTTAATTGATGTCAAACAAATAAACAACAGATATAATACAGATGATCAAATGATAAAGCTCGGGTTGCTGAATATTCGATGCCTTTCCCCAAAAGCACTTATTGTTAATGATATAATTACAGCTAATAATCTAGATATGCTGTGTTTGACAGAAACCTGGCTAAAACCTGACGACTACATTACTTTAAATGAGTCCACCCCTCAAGATTATTGTTATAAACACGAGCCACATCCGAAAGGTAAAGGGGGAGGGGTTGCTGTAATTTATAATAATATCTTCAGTATTACTCAGAAGTCTAGTTTCAAATATAATTCTTTTGTAGTTTTGGTGCTTTATGTAGCATTATGTAGTGTAATTGATAAATCCCGTTTGACATTTGTGCTGGCTACTGTATACAGGCCACCAGGGCACAATACAGACTTTATCAAAGAATTTGCTGACTTTCTATCCGAGTTAGTACTGGCTGCAGATAAAGTACTAATTGTTGGTGATTTTAATATCCATGTAGATAATGAAAAAGATGCATTGGGATTAGCATTTAGAGACATTCTAAACTCTATTGGAGTAAGGCAACACGTGTCAGGACCCACTCATCGCCTTAATCATACTCTAGACCTAATATTGTCACATGGAATAAATGTTGATACCGTTAAAATTCTGCAGCAGAGCGACGACATCACAGATCATTACCTAGGATCATGTATACTTAATTTAGCTAAGGCTGCAAAGCCGTCCCCTCGCTTCAAATATGGAAGAACTATCACTGCCGCCACTAAAAATTGCTTTTTAAATAATCTTCCTCATCAGTTTCATCTCCTCAGCATCCCAGATAGCCTAGAGGAACTCGATTTTGCAACAGAAACTATTGACTGTTGTCTTGCATGGTCCTACAAAGTTTTTTTTGTATTTTTGTATTTTTTATCTTTACAATAATACCAGCATCATGTAGTGCAAATGTTTAATTGTAATGGACGTATTGCACAGGCTTTCAGAATCGACTAACCGCTCCGTCTGTTTATTTGGCAGTATAAAACTTCAGATCAGGGTTTTTTTTTTAATCTTACTAGAGGTGCAGAACGCCACATGGAAACTTTTCGGCATTGCACCAAGCAAAAATCAATCGTAATCATTACAAAAAGTAAAAAGATAAAGCGTGTAATAAGGTCTACGCGCGTTCATTTGAATGGCTTGTTTTCCCCCACGGCATAAACGGAGATGACGTTTTTGTGGGTGTTCCCAGTGATGCTGACCAAGTGTATGGGCTATACACATGTAGTGTTCATTTCATAATGTACCTCACATCTTCTCCCAATTTAGTCTATTGGAACTGTGTGAACCGGTTGTCAGTTATTCAGAATGACAGTCTTTAAGTGAATGTTATCAGGCCCAACATACCAAAGTCAATGCCTTATTTTTTCCTTTTTGTATTAGTGTTTAAAATATTTAATTTACAACTAATTACATTAATTTATATCTTAATTAATACATTTTTAAACACTGGGCAACTGGGGTGGACAGCTGTCATCCTGCCATACCCAGCTGATGCAAAGTGTAGGCCTATGTGAATTTATACACAGAAGAAAGCCCTGCTGCCCCGGGACGGGTTGTGTCGAGCCATTCGTTAGTCTGGTTGTTTGATTAATAACAGATGAAATGTAGCTGCAATACACACGTAAAGAATCCGTACAGCTGTAGCAGCGCAGGACTTTTTTTCTGCTGTACGGAGCTGAGGAAGAACTGATGACGGAACAGTTTGATCTTTGGCTGACAAATCAGCAGAAAGGGGCGTATAATTTCCATCCACATCTAGAAATTGAATATTCAAGCCATTTATTCATTTTTCAACCTCTGAACGAAAAACTAAAAATCAAGTTGAATTCTTGTTTTTCGTTTTGTTTAAAAAATGATCGTTTCTATAAGGAAAATCGAATGGCCAAAATATACACTGACCACTGACCTATACTTGTACAGCATTTATTAATCTTGGTTAAGTTAATTTCAACATTTACTAATTCATTTTAAATATCAAAAGTTGTATATTTTATCATTTGTTAAATAAAAGACTATAATGAGATAATCCTTCATTGAGTTTGCTCAGGTACTGAGGAGCTAAACCATGTAAGGCTTTATAAGTAATCAGAAAGATTTTAAAATGTGTGCAATGTTTAATATGGAGCCAATGCAAGTGTTGACAGAACCAGGCTAATATGTTCATACTTCTTGGTTCTAGTAAGAACATCTTGTTTACTGTTGTAACCTCTGTTCCCTGATGGAGGAAACGAGATGTGGTGTCAAATGCTGACACTAGGTTTCGCACTTGAGAGCCCCAAACACCTCTGATACTTCAGCATAGGCCAATGAGTATTGGCAAGTGGAATTTGTATGCGCCACTGCCCTGGACTCATTCAGATTTATGCTGAGGAGCCTAGAGTGTTTCCCAGCCATCCAGTGGGTAGTTCAGCATTGTAGCAGGAGGGACACCACATCTCGTTCCCTCCATCAGGGAATGGAGGTTACATCAGTACCCGATGTATGGACCACCCATTATTACAATGACTGAATCCAATGGAGTAGGTGAAGGTATTCTGCGTGTAGATATTTTACTTGTGCTTCTGCAAAGTTCACTTAATTTGTTAAAGTTTAGTTTAAATTTGACTCTAGCTCCATCCATGTTTTAGACTCCAATTCCAAATCACTATACAGTTTAGACTATTTTAATAGTCTAAATTATTACTAGTTCTAGTTTCATTGTTAATTTAGATATTTAATTATTCTATTATTCCTTTATTCTTCAATTATTAATTCATTAGGGACCCAGTGTCACACTAGTCTCACGTCAGCTGAGTCAAACACAAAATCGCCAGTTCTGATCTTAGACAGAGGATGCAGGGTTTACTATTTACCTTTGAGTCGGCTGCTATGCTTGCTCATAGCAAAAAGTGTAATTTTCATAGTCACTTTCATACAACTTGGTAAATCAGGGATAGACAGTAATCAAAAGGTCACAGATTATGTGCCACATGCTCCATTCATTCATGGGCCTTCAGTTTGACGTATCCTGGGCACAATATTTGCGGCAGACTCCACTTTAATCTACTAGAAATAAATTATTTCAGAAGAATACAGTATCAATCAAATATAAAATAGTATTTGTCAGGTAAAATTAAGACACACAACAGTGTGTGAGTTCTGAGTGCAGAATCCCAATGTCACATTCTCTGTATTATTTGTAACAACATGAACATGAAGGAAATAATACGATTGAATATACAGTCAAATGGGAAACACTTTACAAAGTTACACATTTATTAAAAATTTTAAAAATAAAAACAGTGTATAGTTATAGCTTGTATCCATAAAGTATAAACTACTGTGTTTGTATCCATTCATTGACATTAAGCATGATCAATAGGCTATGTTTTAAAAAATGTTATCATTGTACATCATGATATGCATATTATGATTATATGACAAAATTCATGTGATAACAGCTTATATTTAACAAAGTTCATTTTAAGAAAATCACATTGTGGCGAGGCGAGGGACCGTGAGAGCGGGCCGGTGGCGAATGTTAATGAGCGTCAGCTGTGCGCCACACCGGTCTCGTCTCATGGAGGAGTGACGGGAGCATAAAAGGAGGAGCGACGACAGTGTAAGACGAGAGAGGACCAGGCCTGGATTTTATGTTGTGTTTTGTTTTGTATGTAGGTGGCAGTCGGCCGTGAGGGGCTGCCGCCATTATTGTGTTTTGGTTTTGTTTTGTTTTTAGGCAGCAGTCGTCCGTGAGGGGCTGCCGTCGGCATTATATTTTGTTTATTAAAGTTGTTAAATGTTTGCCGATTCCCGCCTCCTTCTTCCCTGAACCTTCATTGCATTACACACATGTAGCGCAACTATGACTGTTTAAGCCCCGCCCCTAAGTTCCGGTTCTGTGGCTGCGGTTCTGAAACTGCGGTGCTGCGGGGCTGCAGCTGGATCTCACATGGACAAAAAGCGCACATTAAATGCCGCATCGACACAACATCCTCATTAAACCCATCTCCGGCGTGATGACTCCAATCTTTCAAATAATCTTACGAATTTCTATTTACCTAATATGACTTAAGACCTGCAATGTTGCCAGAATTATAATCATACACAGTTTGTTTTCGTCGGCCAGAGGAGAACTGGCACCCGACTGAGCCTGGTTTCTCCCAAGGTTTTTTTCTTCATTCTGACCCTGAAGGAGTTTTGGTTCCTTGCCACCGCAACGGCTCCACCACCCCTGGCTTTTGGCTTGCTCAGTTGGGGACACCTAAATTTCATCTATATTACCGATCTGCCCGCATTGACACTATATGATACTTGAAATTAGCTGGATAACATCACCGTTTCTCCAGAACGGCTGTACAAATTCTGTTGCATTATTTTCCTGTTAACAATGTGAAGCTGCTTTGAAACAATTGGACTTGTTAAAAGCGCTATATAAATAAAGAGACTCAGAGACTGCAAATCTCGATTAGGTATTAGGTGTCATCTAGCTCTCTGTTCTGTAGATGTCTATTAGATAGGAGTCATTGACTAGAGCCCACAAGGATGCCACACTCCTCGTAGAGTGGGGGCGAAGGTGCATGGGACGTGGCACCTGTGCCTGTTATGCTAAAGGGATGGACATGGTCAGAAACAATGCTCAGGTAGGCCGTGGCATTTAAATGATACCCAGTTGGCACTAAGGGGCCTAAAGTATGCCAAGAAAACATCCCCCACACCATTACACCACCACCACCAGCCTGCACAGTGGTAACAAGGCATGATGGATCCATGTTCTCATACTGTTTACGCCAAAATTCTGACTCTACCGTCTGAATGTCTCAACAGAAATCGAGACTCATCAGACCAGACAACAAGTCTTCAACTGTCCAATTTGGGTGAGCTTGTGCAAATTGTAGCCTCTTTTTCCTATTTGTAGTGGAGATGTGTGGTACCCGGTGAGGTCTTCTGCTGTTGTAGCCCATCCGCCTCAAGGTTGTGCGTGTTGTGGCTTCACAAATGCTTTGCTGCATACCTCGGTTGTAACGAGTGGTTGTAACTTCAGTCAAAGTTGCTCTTCTATCAGCTTGAATCAGTCGGCCCATTCTCCTCTGACCTCTAGCATCAACAAGACATTTTCGCCCACAGGACTGCCGCATACTGGATGTTTTTCCCTTTTCACACCATTCTTTGTAAACCCTAGAAATGGTTGTGCGTGAAAATCCCAGTAACTGAGCAGATTGTGAAATACTCAGACCGGCCCGTCTGGCACCAACAACCATGCCACGCTCAAAATTGCTTAAATCACCTTTCTTTCCCATTCTGACATTCAGTTTGGAGTTCAGGAGATTGTCTTGACCAGGACCACACCCCTAAATGCATTGAAGCAACTGCCATGTGATTGGTTGATTAGATAATTGCATTAATGAGAAATTGAACAGGTGTTCCTAATAATCCTTTAGGTGAGTGTATAACAGGATCTACATCCTCCACATTTATATAATTCTGTGCATCACTAGAATATTTTGTCCTTTGTGTTGAGCATCACCTTCCTCTGGCATGCGTCTTGGAGATGTGAGGGCCATCTGTGCCAAGGTCTGCTGGTGGTCCATAATCTCAAAAATAAATAAATAAATAAATAAATAAAATCAGTTGTTAGTTAGTTGTTTGCATTATAATAATATACGTTTCACAATATTAAAATGTAGATTTACTTAAATGACATATTTGTATTGATAGGCTATCTGAATACTTACGCAGTTTTTAAATGTTTTGTCAAATGTAACAGTTTATTGGCTTAGTTTCTGTGCTTTCCCATTTCAAAATAATAATTCTATCATAAATACGTATTACTTAGCATTGCAAATGCAGGAATATATGAGCTTACCAGTCAAACGCAAGTCTTCTTCTTCTTCGAGAAAAATGAGCTGTCATTTTCGCCCAATCATAACACGGCCTCGCTGGCTGACGCCTCATCACTTTCCTTTCAAGTACGGTACTTCAAGATCGCTTCTATCGGTGCCATTGGTGCTTTTCCCTCAGGATAGGTGTGTGAAGTCTTCTTTTTCCTGTGTTTTTCATACAGGCAGTATTTTGGCTTGATCGCACGGGATGAATTGTTCTGAACTTTAGCCAAAACTTTCAAGCTCTCTCCTGTAGTGAAGCACAATAAGACACAATTAGGTAAATTAAAATTACTTGATAAAATATCGCTAGAAACCATGACTCTGCATTTTAACAAAATAGTCTCTTAGCCTTTTAATAGCCTTTGTTGTCGACACCATAATCACCTGACTTGTGTGTTAACGCATGCTCCCTGATTACTGCCTAATCTAATCATTCATATTCCTGAATCATATTAAATGTAACTGATCTCCATTCAGTTTAACCTGTTTCCACTGAAACGCAATCCAAAAAAAACTGCATCTTGTGTCTACATGGTTATTTTGTGATATTTAAAGAGATCAAGGTCTACATAAGGTGAATCTGCAGCTTTAAAGCGATAGTTCACCCCCAAATGAAAATTCTTTCATTATTTACTCTCCCTCAAGTTGTTCCAAACTTGTATGAATTTCTTTTTTTTCTGTTGAACACAAAAGAAGACAGAGTGAAGAATTTTGTTCTAGGACCGCATTTCTAGGACCCTATTTTTTTGTGACAGCGCCACCTACCGATTCGGAGAACCACAATCCCAGGAACGCATTTTCAGGACCCTAGTTTTGGAGAACCGAAACAAGTGCCACTAAGGCAGTATTTTAAAGTCCCAGTGAACCAGAAGTAGCAAGTGAGTTTTCTTCAGTACTGTGACATATTTCCAAGTGAAACGGAATATTGAATAGAGGGCAGGGTTTTACTTAAGCACTCCTCCTCTCGGCTCATAGCAGACTAACGGTTGGAGGGGAGGTTGGAGGTTTATTACACCCAAATACTGCTTTCTTTATTGCAATTAAATCTGGTTTCTAGGAATGTTGAGTAATTATTGGGTCCAAGTTGCATAATTTAATAACACATCAAGTAAAATAAACAAGGAATGGTATAGCCTTTTCAGTCAATCACATTTTCAAGTACAGAGGGAATACACAAGGATGACTCTAGGGGTAGATTTAAGATTGTGTACATTTTATAAAAAAAATATATTGCAACAGTTGAATTTGAACACACACAAAAACAAATTTGTTCATGACATGAACCACATAGGAAGAACTTTATGGACAACGTCTTCACTGACTCCTTAGAGAGAAAGATAGAGAAGTGAATGAAATAAGGAACATTGTGTTGAACTCTCAAATTTTTTTATTTCAAATTTTAAAGATCTTAGTCACCACAGAGCACACACATTTTATACAAAATACAGAGAGAGATGCAAGAAATCTGAATAGAAATAACATGTTATTTCTACAATAACATGACTTTTCCTGTCCTTTAAATATTTAAAGCACACACTGTGATGTATGCAGCAGCACTACCTACCAACTGGATGCTCTCCCCTCTTTTCTCAATTGTTTCTATATCATTCTATTAAATTCCTCCACTTCACTGAAATAGTAAATAAAGAACATAATCACTGCTGGGTTAACAGAAATGCTGTAAAGATACATTGGCCATTGTGTAAAAACAATTCAATTTTCTACTCTTACCGGTGATGATAATGTGGACCAGAGAGGAAGGCCTGCTCAGCATCCTGCAGAGAGAAATTCTGAAGCCCAGCCAGGCCATATATATGGCCTTTTGATGGCCTATCAAAAGAAAATTGTTAATTGAAATATGGTCTGTAGATAAGCAGCATATGGTATAATGTACAGTAGAGTTTGAAAGGGCAGAAACATGCACAATACAATATAATTCAATGTAATATACACAATTCATATAAATAAATAGACATAACTTCTAGGTCCTAAGTCTAGGACTTGACAAATTAATTCATCTTTTGTCATACTTCTGCCTGCCCTGAGCTGTGTACTTGAAAGCACTTCATATAGAGTACAGTACACAGTGCATGACACACAATCTAACACGTGGTATTTTAACAGTCAATTATTATGATGGCCCCTGTTACGCCTGACTATAAAAACGTCATATGTCTCAATCAACATTATAAAACCATGTCAAAATGAAGAGATGTACTCATAACATATATTGTGTGGTTGACTGTGGCTGACTATGAGCACGTGAGAGCTAAAACATTAAGATTATTTTAACTCACTTAAAATGAAGAAAATAAAAACAACAACGAGTAACTAACAAGCTATCACAATGAACGTAATACAGTTGTCTCGTGCTGTCACTAAGTCAACAGAAGCTTTCATGCAAGTTTAGTTAAATGAATGTGCTAACAATTCATTTACAGCACTAATATATGTATAATAGCTATGCGTTCAAGACTATTTAGCAAATCACAATCACTTCGGCTACGTTAACTTTCCAATGAAATGCATCACGATTGTTTTTAATGTTAAAATATATGTTAAAAATGTGATACACTCTGATCATCATCCATCTTTGCTGGTCCTCTAATTCGCTAGGTGGCATTGTCAATAAAAACCTCGGGTCCTATGACTGCGGTCCTGAAAATGCAGCCTCCTGAGTGTGGACAGGAGATAAGCAGTAAAAAAAAAAAAAAAAAAAAAAAAAAAAAAATTAAAAGCCGAGGCGCATCTCAAACAAGCCTGTTCTTTATAATTTGTAAGTTAGTTAATAGTTATTAATGAGGCTAATCTCATTAAGTAATTATTGATTACCTAATAAGGAACTATCTCCTAAATTTGATATTACTTACTGATTAGTTAAGCTTGTTTTCATATTAGTAGCTGAAGTGTTAATGTAGTACTACTCATTAGTCCTGCTTTAATTCCTGCATAGTTACTTATTAATGACGGGCCATTATTCTTACCCAACAGTCTTTAAAATATCTTATTATGTGTTCAACAGAAGAAACTTGTACAGGTTTGGAACAATATAAAGGTGAGTAAATGAAATTTGAAAGAAATTTTCATTGAAAAACCCCAAGCTTTTATTTTTCAAGATAAACTTGTTACTTGAACGCTACATAGTTTCATGGAAAATTAACTATTTATAGTAATGGTCATAGCTCAGAGGTGTTTATTTCTCTTTATGAAGAGTTTAGCTCCAACACACCTGCCTGGAAGTTTTCATTGATCCTAATGATCTTGATTTGCTGCTTCAGGTGTTTAATTAGGGCTGGAGATAAACTCAGATGGAAAAATTGGACATAAATTGGAAAGTTTAATGATATTATAATCATAGTTAGAATATTTTGTTGAGCAACTTTATAAAATAAAAAAATAAAAAAAGTGAATAAAATTGTTTAGCATGTTAACATTCTTGAATGTGACTTGAATGAGCTAATTGACTTGTTCTTAAGTAATAGCATGCTTTCTTTTTTCAGATTTCAGAGAACCCAAATGAAAAGAGGTAGTAGTCTGATGCAAGCCAGATTTTTAAACCACTGGCCCACCTGTAGTTAAAATTACATCAGACTTTTGAAGCTAATTTTATTTTTAAAGGTTATAATGCTTTTGTCCCAAGTTTTATACATGAGGCCCCTGATCTGAACAATGCCTGATCAGCTTGGGGACATGACAATATGTGTCCACACTGGCAGATGTTATTGTTCTGTTTATTATAGACACATATAATATCACTTGATAATTCATCAGCTGGAAAAAAAAATCATTCTGAAAGTGATTTCAATTATATTATTCCACTGTGCTGTTCGTTATGGTTGTGATGTGAACGCTGCTATTCTTTTACATTTTAGAAAGATTTACACAACTATACCTTTATTGTTATAGTTTTCATTCTTTGGTGTGAACAATAATATTTACAGGTGCTCAAAATTATCTACATAATAGTGTAATGTAAATAAAATTATTGTAGCTTGAAATCATAACCAGCCCACCATATTTTTATGACAAGTTTATACCTAAATATATGTCATGTTGATAAAATTCTATCGATGTTAAAGGTTTCTCATTGAAAGCAATTTCTCATTGTGTTGCAATTAAGACACTCAAGGCCACTTTTGGTATTACAGTTTTTCTGAATTGCTAAAACATTAAATCCATTCTCTGAACCAAATTCACAATAGCCTAAACCCATTTGTCATATAAATCACTCTTTCTGTAAAACATTAAACAAGTTTAGTTAAGACACCATTTGCAAGTCTCATGCACTCTTTTAGCAAAACTCTAAACACATTCTCACTCACTACAAGACATTTCAGAATGTGATGCACTAATGCTATTCCCTATAAATGCTAAACACAAGCAGGCAAAAGTTAAACACAACTAAAATACAGTTGTTAGTGTTTACAAACAACGACTCAAAATTGTTCACACTTTTTTTCTAATGTGACAAAACCAACTGTACATAATACAAGTCAGTTCAGAGTGCCAAAATTGACTCAAAATGTTGCACTGAATGTTGTTACCAACAGGCCTACTATACAATATTCAGTACAATACTACAGTATACAATTTATTCACCATACTAGTGTAAGTTGTGATTATTATACTTTTTTATGTAATTGCAAATTTTGTTTACTTTGTTAAAGTATACTTTTTTTCTGTAACTGCATTCTTTGGATTCTGTGTTCTACATTTTTTTAATGTAGTGTCTATTGAATGATCTGTAGTGTTTATATTTTGACTGGCTGTGTGTATGATTTGAAAGTATTATTTTGACCACAGATAAAATGGTTTTGAGGCAAATGTTTGATTTTTTTATTATTTTTTTGAAGTTCTCTGAATGTAGTTTGAAGATTTAGTTTTATGTTTAAGGTTTTGAGAAAGTGGGTGATGGTTTTGAGAAATGTGTTTTAGAAATTCAGAAAAACTGTAATATATAGTGACATGCGGCAGCGAGTACGGGCTGTTATGATACTTATTGTCATTATAAACTGCTATTGTATGAATAAAAGAACTTAAACATTGTCTTTTTGTGTTTCCCAGAAAAACAGTGGACTGACATGATGACAGAATGATCATTTTTAGATGAACTTTCCATTTAAAGACGCTGTGGAGTTGCTGGAGTCTCAGATCTATTACGGAGTTTAGAGACAATGATGAAATATTCTGGAAATCAGCAGTGTGTATCCAATTATATATGAGAGAGATCCATGATTTTGACACACATTGAAGCCAAATCCAGAATTATTGTGTTACTCTTTTAAAGAGTAAATTGACTTATGAAAGCATATGGTTATGAGACTTCACAGACTTTGAAAAGCATTTTGTGATGTCATGACTTTGTAAACAAAGTGTGACTAGTTTCAGAAGCTTATGTTTTGTGGGTGGTCAGGCATCTGGGAATAAATCTGAGACTCCATCATTAAGAGCATCGAGTGGCATCATGTTAAAATCGAAGGAAAATAAACTACGGCCTGTTGGCAATAAAGCATCTATTGGCCTTCACAGAGCGATTCAGTCATCACTCACGCACATAAATAATGCCACTCCAGTCACACGTCCGCCGTCCTCTTAAAGAGCCCCAAATACAATATCTCTCTAGGTGAACCAACACATACAGTCAGACTAGTTAGTTACCACTAACCACTATTAAAACACTAATCGCCATAATGGTGACTTAACATGACAAAACATAAAACATCAACATGAATTTGTGTTAAACCTCTGTTAATACATTTAATTCCAAATTTTTCCTAGAAATGACATATAAGAATTTGTACAGTATTTGTTAGGATATTACAGTTTTTCTCAATTGCTTTGGCTCACAGATAAGGCGCGCGTACACACACACACACACACACACACACACACACACACACACACACACACACACACACACACACACACACACACACACACACACACACATATATACACTGATGAGGCATAACATTATGACTAATATCCTAATATTGTGTTGGTCCTCTTTTGCTGCAAAAACAGCCCTGATCCATCAAGGCATGGACTCCACTAGACCACGTGTTGCTCATGTGCCCACTGTTGACACTTTCAGCGGTGGACAGGGGTCAGCATGGGCACCCTGACTGGTCTGCAGCTATGCAGCCCCATACTGCGATGCACTGTGTATTCTGATACCTTTCTATCAGAACCAGCATTAACTGTAGCAATTTGAGCTACAGTAGCTTGTCTGTTTGTTCGGACCACATGGGTCAGTAGTCAGGGCACTGATCAGGGAGTCAGCTTATTGACTTATGTCCTGACTACTGAACCAGGGAGCTGATTGAGACACACCCTTCAATTCTTTGCACATATATGATAATGCTGACATATACAGGCCTACATGCACTTACATTTTACAAGAGAGAAAACATGTGAATAGATTAACATTATACGTTGTATGTTAACACAAACCCGTCCAAAACAGTGCGCCACTGTGTGCATCTGTTCCATAGGTCAGTGTTGTGCATGTCAAATAAAAGCAGTCACAATCAATAAATGTCATTTCTTATTTTTTCTTGATCCTTAATTTCATTTCAAATAGCCTTTCTTTATGTTATTTATATATAAAAGCACTTATGTTATTCACGATTAAGTATCATATTTAATGGGAACTTATTTTTATCATTAGTTACGTGAGGCAAAAGTAGTTAGATTGAAGAATAAACTGAAATGCATGGCATTTGCTTTACCCTGCCAGCTGATTGGTGGAGAGAGAGAGTGAGGAAGCCAATCAGGATAGGGGGATGATTAGGAGGACAATGGACAAATTGAGCCAGGATGCTGGGGTTACACCCCTACTCTTTTTATCGAAGGACATCCTGGGATGTTTAATGACCACAGAGAGTCAGGACCTCGGTTTAACATCTCATCTGAAGGACGGTGCTTGTTACAGTATAGTGTCCCCATTACTATACTGGGGTGTTAGGACCCACACAGACCACAGGGTGAGCACCCCCTGCTGAACTCACTAACACCTCTACCAGCAACTGCCTAGTTTTCCCAGTTGGTCTCCCATCCAGGTACTGACCAAGCTCAGCCCTGCTTAGCTTCAGTGGGAAACCACTCTTGGACTACAGGGTGATATGGCTGCTGGCAAGTGGTTTTGAGAATTTAATTTCTGATCTGAGCCAAAGCCACTGAGAAAAACTGTAAGATGGCAGTACCAGGAAGAACAGGAGAACTCATGTAGACATCTTAAATTTGCATTATAAATGAATGTGCTTCATAATAGAAGTTGCTTTTTAATACCACACCAAAATATGTGAGGAAAAATTGTGGTCACAATTGTGACCAAGTGGGATTAAATGGGTGCTTTGGTACATGTATGAAAGAATGGTAATAAGTTAAGCTGGTAATGCTGTTTCTGGAGTTGTTTAGTCATCCTCTGCTGAGACTCTTTTATTTGCAGCTAATTTCAGCCTATACAGGCTTTAAGTCAGTTGTATTACTTATTCAATGCCATTACCAATTATTTATTTTGTTTTGTTGTTGGTGAAATTTAAAAATTTTTTCACCATTAATTGCGGGTACAAAAGTGATGTTGATTTAATGCAGTGTTTCTCAAACTCTTTCTGCCATTCCTCACTTTGGAGGTAGGTAAGGGTTCTGAGCCCCACCTGTCCCCAATCGCCCTAACAAAATGGTAATAAACTAGGCTTAAGTTTAACTGTTCAAATGTATTTTATTAACATCACATTCACAATCCTTTCATGCGTACGTTTAAGATATTCTAGCTGACCCCCCAGAATTATTTTTTTTTTAAGGCGACCGTTACAGTTCCCCTTATTGTTTCCATGGCGATGCGTCATGCTTGTCATGTGACTCACTGCTGCCAAAATAGTGGTGTATGACAGATGTATCGCTTTTATTACTTTTTTCCTTTTTTATTCAAATTATTCACAAACTTGCTTACCATGTCATCAACAATTACATTATGGGGAAAAGAATGTTTCTTTATGCTGCAATGCATGCTGGGAGCCAACATAGTATTAAACTATTTTATTGTCCCATTAAGGCGGCATCATTTAATAATTTTAATAAATATAATAATTAAATGTTATTATTCCATCCTGTTAATGTACAACAATACTAAGGGGCAAATAGCATGTATCTGTCAAAATAAAGTATAAATTGCATGTAAATACTATTTACACATATTACAAAGAACTGCTACTTTTATATGGTGTAAATTATCACTATTTTCACTTAGTATGCTATTTCACTTAGTAAATAGCATCTACAGCTATTTGCACTTAGTGTAAATATCATCTATCGCTAAGAAAATATGTTATTTTCACTTAGCATAAATAGAATCTAGCTGTTATTTACACTTAGTGTAAATAGCATCTATCTCTATTTGCCCTTAGTATAAATAGCAATTATCGCTAAGAAAATACACTATCTTCACTTAATGTAATTAGAATACAGCTGCTATTTACACACATTTTGTTTATGGTTTTCTTTGCAACAGATTATGTGTTTTGCTAAACACTCTTACACAGACCACAAACTCACATAAAATACCAAGAGGTACACTGCCCAACTCAAGGAAACGCTCATCACCAAAATGGTGACCAAACATTTTAAATAAAAAATCTACATCTGAACCTGTTTATTCTTAATAAGAACCTCTGTTTCCAATAGACACAAAATGTTGAATTGGCTAAACTACAAAAGTTTTGTTACAGAATAGTTGCATCTCTCCAGAAAACAAATAATGTCAAGTTGACTCAACTAAATGTTTTTGTTTTGTTTTGTTTTTTTGTGTGTCACAGACAACTTATTTTCAGTTCGTATAACTGTTATTTAACAAAAGTTGAGTCAACAAGAAAAAGCTATGGGAAATTAGTACTAAGATTTTTTTTGTTGTACAAGATTCTTTTTTTACAGTGTGGATTTTTGCTGAACCAACACAACAAAATCAGTCATTTCAACTTTTTTTTTTTTTTTAATTACAGTGTGTGGACCCAATGTCCTGACAGGCTGGAGTTTGTGCGACCTCCACAAACACAATAATTTACCATGACGATGATAAATTAAAAATTATTAAAACTACAGAAAACGAACTGACTCCTATTGAATACAAACCTACTCTGCACTGAACCAATGCAAAGCCCGTCAAACAACTCCCTCTCATGACGTAAAATGACACAATGTAAAAAAAAAAAGCGTTTTTTACAAACAGTCAAAGAAATGGTCACTTTATCAACAAAATTTGTGCCAGTGGTGGAAAAAAGTTCACTTGTTGCAAAATGAATCATGTATATTAGAGAGAGCATGAAGTGAAGTGACATGAAGGCCAAGTATGGCAAGCCATACTCGTAATTTGCATTTAACCCACATAAATTAGTACACTGTTCACTATAGGAGCAGTGAGTAGTAAACACACACACACAGCAGTGGGCAGCCATTCACTGTGGTGCCCAGGGAGCAATTGGGGGTTAGGTGCCTTACTCAAGGGCATTTCAGTCGTTTCCTACCTGTTAGGTTTTTGCCCCTTCGTGCCTCATCCCAGTTTTCTGCATTGGCAATTGAATGAACAGATACTCAGCGCTGAGGGAGAGTGTAACATCTCATTTTAATTGATGTAGGATTGATAGTTATATACAAAGACTACAAGGGGTGTAGAAAAGGTTTAACCAATGAGAGAGAGAGTACATCATATATCTCAGGTTATAGGAATGTGATGCATATAGAAAAACAAGTCTAAATATGGTACTCTCCTTGTCCACCATCCAGGCTCTCCTTGAGCTCCTGAAGACCCTTCAATATCAACAGAAACCGATTCCTTATAGGGACTGGTCCCATATGTTAAACATAGGAACATAGAGAATACAGCTTCCACACACAGAGAAAACCTTCTGTCCCATTTCTTTCAATGCTGAGACCAACATAAAATCTATCACTACCTGTATTGAGTATCAAACCTGTGACCTTAAGGTTACAAGTCTTTCTAACCATTAGGCCACAACTGGCACATGCAGGCTAATTATACCACATTCACTAACCTGTCGTTTAGGGGTGAGTGATTAGACCAAAATCTTATAGTAATTTTATCCATGATAACAACATATATCTTAATATAGTTATTTGTGTTATTTTATTTAGTCTTTGATATTAAAAATACAAAATAGAGGGTATGCACTAGGGATGTGCCATAGGCTATATATTGTCTGTGATAATTTCGTAATTGTTTTAACGGTGTGCAATCAACATTATCGAGTATATCCTCACACACACCCAGAGAGCGCAAACATACACTACGTAATTTAGTCTGGTAGATTAGACTAGGGTGCACATTTAGAGTGCACACTTTCACTGTGTGTTAGCATATATTTATATAATTTAATATAGTTAATAAATATTCCTATATTCCTATTCCTGTTGTTGTGAATCATCAGACGCAGTCAGATCCATTTGCAACAGTTTATTAAACAAAGTCAACAGGCAAGGGTCCTATACCAGTGAAGACAGTGTAGCAGGGTAGGCAAGGCGTAGAAGGGAGCCAGGCAAGAGGTCAGGGGCAGGCAGCAGACGATACGAAATCCAGGAAACAGGCAGAAGGTCAATGGGCAGGCAGCAGACACTCAAAGACAGAATACAGCAGAGGTCGTAAACACGGGCAGAATAACTTTCTGTAAACCGCTCAGCACTGCACACAACAGTGAAACAAGACTTCGCACAGAGTGTGCTGTGAGTGTGGTTAAAATAGGGCTGGGAATGAGTAACAGCTGTGTGTGTGATCATTACTCACAGGTGCAATTGGAATCAGTGCTAGAGTTCGGGAGACAGTCAGTATTCAGGCGAGGCTGCCCGTTGATTGTTACTGAGGGAGATTGCGGGACTGGTAGTCGTGACAGAGCCCCCTCCCTGCGAGCGACTCCTGGCGTGAGGATCCTGGTGACGACGGGGTCTACCATGTGGTCGAGGAGCAGGCTTGTTCGGGTGGTTTAGATGGAACTCCTGAGTGAGCGTGGGGTCCAGTATATCTTTGGTGTTGACCCATGACCGTTCCTTTGGACCAAACCCCTCCCAGTCGACTAGATACTGGAGATTGCCACCCCGGCGCCTGGAGTCTAGCAGTTGGTGGACTCGATAGGCCTCTTCACCCTCCACTAGGATGGACTGGGGAGCTGGCTCTGTGGACCTCTCCTCCCCTTCCTCTGTGGGGTCCGTGGCCGGCTTGAGCAGCGAGACATGGAAGGTGGGAGCAATGCGAAGGTGGTTAGGCAGGGCAAGACGATAGGATACTGGGGTGATCTGCCGGAGAATTTTAAATGGGCCCATATACCTCGGGCTGAGCTTCTTGCAGGGGAGCTGGAGACGGAGGTCACGAGTAGAGAGCCACACCCACTGGCCGGGTTGGTACTCTGGGTTGGGTCAGCGGTGTCGGTCGGCCTGTCTCTTGCAGCGATTTATGGCCCGTTGGAGGTGAGTGTGTGCAAGGTTCCATGTCTCTTCACTGCGCCTTAACCAATATATATGTGAAAGCACCCTTAATGGATTTGTTGTGGAGGGGAAAAATATACTAGGCTATAGTGTTTATAATGGTTGCAAATGTTTTGTTTTATTTACTGGTATTTACAGAACCAGCCGTGATTCCCGGGAATACTTCAGCTGCTGCCAGTAGCACCAGGGCCATTCCCAGCCTGAACTGTGGAGCCTCTATCTATGGTTGCTCGATGAACATGATCTCTGAGACTAGGGCACCTTGTACCTGGCGCCTTTACGCATTAAAAATGTGTTTCTTTTCCCCCCATGTCTTGCGAGATTGCCTTCATTCTTTAATTTCCGCAGGAGCTGTTGGATGGCGCCCTGTCCACACTCAAAGTATACACGGCAGCTATAGCAGCGTACCATGATCCTATATGTATAATAATAAAAATATAAAAAATACTATAAATAATGTTTTAGTTAATTGTATGCTTTATTACATAATTTATTGTAGTTGCTACAACAATTATTCTTTTTGCTAATTTCAATGTTGATTCAACATGATGAAGAAGTCCACAAAGATTAAAATAAAACAGTAAAAAGGCAGGAGAATCCAAGAACAAGTAGGCATGTGAAATATTGTGTTCAACACAAACAATACATCATTTCTTAATGCTAATCCAATGACATTAACATAGACTTTTTGTTGAAATCTCACCATTGTTTCAACATTAATTGCAGGTGAAAAAGTGATCATCATTGGATCAACATTGACTCAACATTGTTTCAATTACTTCTTGCTATCTTGGAAGGAATTTACTATGGGTTACGTGAGCTCTACACATATAACACACAAGAGAATAGAGAGAAAGAATGCAATAAGTAGAATTACAATAAAAACAAAAAAACAACAAAGCATGTATATTAAGCTCATTAAGTATTGTATATAACTATACAAATTTGATATAACTGTATAAAAATGTTTTACATGATTTCATCACATTGTAACAATTCAAGCTTGTTAAATTGTTAAATACAATGCATCTGGTTTATTTAGAAGTTTACATGTCAAATGTTGGATAAGAAAACAGAAGAATGCATTGGGTAATTTCACTGAGAGTAGCACCAGCCCTCGCAAATCATCTTGCCAACAACAGATGGCGCCATTCAACCTTCTCTGAGTTTACTCCGGCATTACGTCATGAAATAGGCCACAGCTTATGCTTCTGCACTTGCCACCTTGTGTTTTCCCATGCAAAGTGAGAAAGCAGAGAGACTGGAGATCCCGGCACTGAAGGTATCAGGGGATGTGACATTTCAGTGTGAGCCACAGCAGTTGCGTTTGGGTGGCATCTTGAAGACATCTGGAGCGCTTATGCCATTTGATTAAAGAGCACATCCAAAAGAAAACCTCAGAGAAGCCGCCTCACACATTCAGACGTCTCCTGTTTTCACAAAGCAGCGTGCATCTCTGAGTCTGATGTTCTCAGCCGGCAATGAGACCTCTTTATCTTCCTGCCTCTGTCTTGTACATCAATACCTCGGCTAGATTGTGGCACATAAGAGGCAGAAGAGCTGGATTGCTGTAGGAGTAGATTCACAGAAGTGTCTCATTCATCATGTCACCCCTCTGGGTCAAATCAAGTGTGTCGCGCAGTGCACTAAAATACTCGACTCACATAGAGGTGGATCGGATGGACGAGGCAATGTTTAGCAGGGGTCAGGGGCTGATCAAGGGTCAGATCACGTTGCATCCGGTTGAAGATCGGAGTCATCACGCAGGAGACAGGCTTGTTGATGTCGATGAGGCCATCACAGGGAGAGTCTAGTTGACATGGTCTCTGCTTCCATTTCAGGGCAGCGTTTGTCGGGTCTAGGTGCAGGTCCACCATCTGATCTGGATACAGCCCGGATCCGGCTGACAACAGTAAACCTTGGGATAAACAGAGAGACTAATATTAGCATAGATGCCATTCTTTTTATGATATAACAAGTACATCAGGTGTTATGGGAAGTGTTCCCGGTTCCGGCTGACCTAGTTAATGTAGCCTAAAACAATAATTTAACTGATTTGAATAATATAAATTGATAATGTTGTGTAAGCCATAGTAAAGAGATGTGTTTTTAGTCTAGATTTAAACTGTGTCTGCTTCCCGAACATTGCTAGAAAGACTGTTCCAGAGTTTAGGTGATAAATAGGAAAAGGATTGACCACCAGCAGATGATTTTGATATTCTAGGTATTATCAACTGGCCAGAAATTTGTGACCGCAATAGACGTGATGGAGTATAATGCGTTAAGAGCTCGCTCAAGTACTGGGGAGCTAAACCATTTAGTGCTTTGTAAGTAATTAGCAAGATTTAAAAATGTATACAATGTTTAATAGGGAGCCAGTGCAGTGTTGACAGAACTGGGCTAATATGGTCATACTTCCTGGTTCTAGTAAGAAATCAAGCTGCTGCATTTTGGACCAGCTGGAGTTTCTTTATTAAGCGACCAGGGCAACCACCCAGTAGAGCATTACAATAATCTAGCCTTGAGGTCATGAACGCATGAACTAACTGTTCATGAAACAGTTATGCTAAAAATGTCAATGATGTTTCTAATCTTTGACATGTCCAAAACTGTGATAAAAGGTAAAAACAAAATCCAGTCCACATTCACATTTTATACTGAAAATAAGTTTTTTTTTTTTTTTTCCTCAAATCAGTCACAACAACTTATCTGATACATTTTTACAGCAGTTTAATTTAGTGGATGTTCTCATCCACGAAGATAACGAAAGGGTAGTGAATTTGCATACAGTGTATCTGTAACAATGTGTTTTGGTTCCTGTTCATGTTTCACTTTCATGTTTTGCCATGCACTTCCTGGTCTTGTCATGTGATCCCCTTGCCCTCATGTGATCCTACCATGTGTTCTCTTGTCTCATGTGTTGTGTCATGTTGTCATTGGTTTATTGGCTAATTGTCTCATCATTGCTCACATGTGTCTCTTGTCTAGTCCTTAGTCCTTATGTATTTAATCCCTCATGTTTGCCATGGTACTTGTTGAGTATTGTTCACTGTAAACTGCTGTGGGTCCCGTCCCGTCCCGTCCCGTCCGTCCCGTCCCGTCCCGTCCCGTCCCGTCCAACTTGCCTTCAGTGGATCTGTTTGTTACAGATCCACTGAAGGCAAGTTGAGATGAACATACCAAACACACAATGACTTGAGCAGACTTGACTTGATACAGACAAAACACATTGTTACAGACCCTGCCATCTAAGCCTTTCAAAACCACGTTTTGCTTAAATGGCTGGGCATACAAGGCAGCAGGTCAGCCCGGTGCTACTTCACACCATGGCGGTGTTGCAAGCATACCAGGCAAATCTGCTAAAAGAGCTCGATCAGGGGATGGGTCTTGCCCCCTGATGTGGTGGTCGAACTGCACTGCAACAAGCGGAGACAGGGCCCGAGGGCCAGCATCGTGAAGGTGCATTTGGCAGCATCTAAAGACCTGACCTAAAGTCACTGTGACAGTCAGCATAGGTGGGGCTATGGCCTTACCTAATTTTCAGTTTTATTATTGGGCTACAAATATTAGGGCCATGCAATACTGGTTAAATCAAGAACATTCCCATGATTCATCTGTGTGGCTTACCATGGAGGCTATGTCATGCATGCCCACTTCACTGAGATCTGGGTCCCAGGCAGGCGGGAGGCGTCACGGTCCGAGGAGGGTGAATTAAGATTAACACTGACCACTGACTTATGCTCCCTGTATAGGGTTGTGGGGATCATTGGATCGTTTAGGAAAATGTTTTTAGGGCGCTGAAGTTCCCCTGTGAGGTGATAAGAACGATTTATAGAAGCACCAGTTGCATGGGCTCCATGTGTGAGTGGTTGGTGCTCCTTGTTAGAATCACTGATAGAGACCAAGCCACCGCTCTGTTCACTGTGTGCAGTGAATAGGCCTCCTCTCAGTGTGAGGGTAGTTTTGAGGCCACCGCTCATTCCTGCGGGCATGTAACGCATTGCTAGGCGAGTGGATGTTCTCCTAGACTAATTCGGAAGGTTGCTGCTGCCACTTAGTTAAGTCTGTGTTTTTTTTTTCTTTAGGCCTTTTTGGGCTGGTAGCCACCTCAGGGTAATGTTGTTCATCTCCTCTCAGTGTAAAAACATTGGAGAGTGTATATTTAGACCAACACATGAACTTCAGTTAGATCTATATGTCCAGCCCTCCTGGGGCTCCAGACACTTCCTGCCCGAGTGCCTCGGGTAAAGGCAATCCTTCGAGCCTCGGGTAAAGATCTATGCTTGCAGGCCGGCCCTCACCAGGGCTGCCGCATTAGCTGGCCTAGCCTTTCTAGGAATGACGGAGGCGTTTCGCTAAATAAAGAGAAAGAAAGTGCGGTTGCCCTGGGCCCTTTACTATGTGAATGTAGGTTTGTTAGCATCCTAAAATCAGCCTCCTCTCATTTGAGAGTTGTCCGGCCAAGGCCTGCCCCCTTCTCTGCGTTCTGGGGTTATGTTAGAAATGCAGATAGGTGTTGAGACAGAATAGAGCGCGACTTAGAGCCAGTGGTCGTGAGGCAGGGTTAGGCCATCTTTCGTTTGCACGAAGACTAGTTGCTAAACCCCGCCTCCCAGAACTAGTGCATGGCTGCCGTCTGGTGGCAGGTCCTGGCCCCGCTTCTATACCTTGGCCAGTGGAGATTATGTGCGAGTATGTTTTTTTTTTTTTTTTTTTTTTTTTCTAGTTCTGTGTCATTCTGCCTTCACCTCTTATGGCTCGGGTTGACCAGTACTTTGCAACCTTTTGCTTTGTTATGGCTTGGTAGGACGCTCCCTTGAAGCCAGAGCATTGCCATGGCTGACACCCTTGCGTGTATATTAGGCCACTAGAAAATAAGGCTGCTTTAAATAAAGCAGGTGGCGTAAGTTGTACTCCCCTCGCTTTGGAGGGTTTTAAAAAAAAAAGTGTTTGTTGCAGAGTACACTGCTATTGGCGACGTGATTAGGTCCAGGCTTGTAGGCACTGCCAGTGAGACTGCGCCATCACATAGATAGGCTTCAGGAGGAATAGGAAGCCTTTAGGATGGACCGGCCCTAGGATGGGCTTTCAAGGCCAGCTGGCTGTGAGCAGCCAGCTTGGGCAGTCGACTCCAGGATAGGTAGTAGGCCTCAGTAGGCCTCCTTGCAAGTGAGTCCCGACGTTGGCGGGACAAGTATAACAGCGGCAACCAGGTAGTCAGCCTTGAGAGGCCTCCTGCGGACAGCCCCCATGTGTGCTTTGTGGCATGCTCCCCAACGATGTTGGCTTCAGTAGCAGAAACCTCAACTAGTAGGCCCTACGACGGGCCTCCCTGGGGACGAGTCCCCAGGTAATAACTGGATGTCCAGTTCTTTCATCAGCCAGCAGAGTAGCTACTGTCAGTCCGGGGTCTTAGCAGCCAGTTTCTCAACCTGCCATCAGGAAGCTGTCCCTGCAGGCCAGTCATCAGGTAGTAGGCCCCACCAGGCCTCCTTGAAGGCGGGCTCCCGGTCGCCAGTCACCGTGACAGTCAGCATAGGTGGGGCTATGGCCTTACCTAATTTTCAGTTTTATTATTGGGCTACAAATATTAGGGCCATGCAATACTGGTTAAATCAAGAACATTCCCATGATTCATCTGTGTGGCTTACCATGGAGGCTATTTCATGCATGCCCACTTCGCTAGCAGCATTATTACACGCTCCCATTAAATGCTCATCCTCTCCCTATACCAAAAATGTTAAATGTTAAAACTACATTAAGAATTTGGAAGCAATTCAGACACCATTTTGGTTTACAAACCTTTTCTATTTCTGCACCTATAGCAAATTTTGTTTTCCTACCATCATTAATGGATAGGACCTTTTCTCAGTGGTCAACATTGGGTATGATAACATTTAAGGATCTTTATATAAATGATGTATTTGCATCTTTCCAGCAATTACTTGAAAAATATGCATTGCCAAAGCACCATTTTTTTTTAGATATCTGCAAGTTCGCAGTTTTGTCCGGGATGCACACCCTCAGTTTCCTAACCTCGCTGGTGTTACTCCCATTGACTCCTTCCTCAAACCTATCCATGTTATGAAAGGTATGATCTCCTGTTTTTATGAAGCAATCTGCGCCTTGTGAGAAAGCTCACTTGCTTCTATTAAATATCAGTGGGAGGATATAGGAGAAAATATTCCTGAAGAACAATGGGAAAAGATTTTACATGGTGTGCACTCCTCATCCTTCTGCGCCAGGCACGGTCTGATGCAGTGTAAAATCCTTCATCGCACCCACTGGACCAAAGTTAAACTTTGTAAAATATATTCCGATGTGGATCCCATGTGTGATTGCTGTCATCAGGCCCCTGCGACTACTGCGCATATGTTTTGGTACTGTCCATCTTTACACAAATATTGGTCTCAGGTCTTTAAAACATTATCTGAAACTGTTGGAATTCATGTTGAACCTTTGGCTGACACAACTTTGTTTGGCACTCTCTCCCTTTTGCTTGTCATACCAAAATATAAGATTGATTTCGTAGCTTTTGTTACACTCCTGGCAAGACGTCTAATTTTAATAAATTGGAAATCGCCTACACCCCCTACTCATTCTTCATGGATTAAAGATATTTTTAATTTTATCAAACTAGAAAAAATCAGACATACAATGAAGGGGGATTTTCTGATAACTTCTATAAAATTTGGGGTCCTTTCCTAGATTGTGTAGGAAAGTGAATGTTCTTAAACTCCTGTCTATCTATCTCCTCTGGAATTGTGACCAATCACGGAAAGTAGGGACACAAGCCGGTTCTGGGGCATTTTGAGTTATTCACAGATTCTGAAAGTGTAGTCTCCAAGCTTTCCAACTATGTGTAACACATGGAAATCTGTATTATAAAATAATATTTGGAGAAGTTGTGGCCATTTGAAGGTAGGCACTCAAAAAAGCTCAAAAGGGAAAAAACAGCCTCTAAAGATTGTGCAGTTCTCACCTGTTCTCACCTGCTGGGAGTGACAACAGGGCTAATTTACATCTCCCCCTGTAAAGCTCCCCCCAAAGCTCCATGGTTGCATAGCAACGACAGATGCAACGGGAAAAATTGGACCGCATACAATTAATAATAAAGGATAATGTGCATTGTAAATGTCAGTAATTTATCTTTTTGACTTTTATAAAAATTATTTAGAGGCTGAAATATGTGAGTTTTACCTTTTATAAAACCTTTTTGTCAAAACTCTAAGATAAAATGTTGCAAGACACTCTGGCCATCATTTTTATGTTATTTTAATGTTTATGTAAACAAAAGTACATATTGATGCTAATTTTATTTGTTATTTGCTGGTTTCTACATACAACTTGGTGAATTGATTTCATTGTGTAGCATTAGGACTTTTTGAACAGGATTCTGTGATAACCGTGATCATTTTGGTCACTATAATCATGAAATGAAATTTTCATGCCATTTCATCTCTAGTTATGATCAACTATGATAAACTAAAATCAACTATAATTATGTGTTTTTATTGTTTAATATGCAAAGTACAATTTTCTATAAGAAAAAAATAATCTATGATTCTGTTCTTTTCTCTGACATTTAAGGGTAACATAGGCCTGCAAAGACTCTTTTTTAGGTCTAAAACAGTTTGGATAGTTGTTTGATAGTTGTACCACTGGCTAAAATTATTAGCATTCAATTCAAGCTAACAGGAAGGTTTACGTGGGCTAAGACATTCACACCAGTCAATTCAAGCAATTGAAGCATTATTCAAATTGATACCATTTAAAAGCCCATTATAGTAATGGGGGTTTTTGGCAAGTGATACAATGCTAACAATTACAATTAAAACGACAGTCCTGAACTAGCTAGCCAATGGGCTAGAATGAACACAAAACGACAAACTTTGCTTATGGAAACTCACCCCATAAAAAAACAGAAAAGTATTCTTGCAGATCTCATTGCCTCCAATGAAATAACTTGTTCGGGCACCCTTTCTCTTTGTCGGGGTCTTCGGGCAGAGAGTTCTCTTTTCTCCTCGTGTAGCATTTACAGTCAAAGTTATGGATTTTTCCCATTTCTCTATCTTTATCCCCATCAAATGTTACTATCGATATAGCCATGCGATACTCTTTGCGGCGTCCATCTTCATTGAATTTTGATATCAGCTAGAGCCGGCCAGAGCGCTGCATAATATGTAGCCACGCTTCCCTTGGAGGGCGGGGGCAATGGAAATACACACAGGCAATGACACGCCCCTACTGTGTGCTAGGATCTCTGAAAAACAAGACGATTTCAACCTCAAAATGAACGCTTTTAAATATACAAATACTGCTATCTCAAATACGGAGAGGCTTCTTTGTGATCTCAACTAACAGATTCTGCAAAAAAGTGAGCATCACCAATTTTGAAAAAAAACAAAAACGCTTCTTTCTCATTTTGCTCGAAAGTTGTGCTGCCGACTTATGTCACTGGTTTCCGTGATGGTTCACATTTAAGAATCTTCTTCTTACATCTGTGTTTTTAATTTGTAGATGTTTTTTGGATGACCAAGCTTTTCATGGTTCCTTATTTATTTTACTATCATTATTTATTTTTATTTACTTTTATTATTATTATTATTATTATTATTTGTTTGTTCCTTTTCTCCCTCTCTCTCTCTCTCTCTCTCTCTCTCTCTCTCTCTCTCTCTCTCTCTCTCTCTTTGTTTTGTTTATACTGTAGTTCTTCTGTATATTGTATGTACTTCTGCTGTTATTTTATTTTCTCACTCTCTTTATTTGTAGTTTATGGGGAATGCTGTTTGAATGCAATTCGCATCATATTTATAACAGATTTATAATTGTATTTCTCTTTTTTATTTATTTACTTACAAATTGGTCCTCCAGCTGTTCTTATATGTACATTTAACTTTTCCGGCCTCTTATTGCTACCTGTCCCAACTTTTTTGGAATGTGTAGCTCTCATGAAATCCAAAATGAGCCAATATTTGTGATGACATTTCAAAATGTCTCACTTTCAACATTTGATATGTTATCTATATTCTATTGTGAATAAAATATAAGTTTATTAATATAAGCAGACCGAGGCTTCATGAAACACTAAAACAGTTGAAGCAAATCTGCCGTGTTGTGTCGAAGCTTCGAAACAATCCGACACCTTCCACTGTGATCCCTGCTGGTCAGAACAGTGTAAAGGCAACTAAAACCCCAGGCCAAACATGCGTAAAAATACCTTTTACAACTCCATTGCAAATGTTTTATTGAAAGTAAAATCTTTCAAATGAAACTAATCATCAAATAAAATTAAATATTAAGTGTCTATATGTTCTTTTATCAATTGTCAGGGCTTATTTTGTTTGTTCAATGGCTGGCTCCGATAGACAGGCCAATTAAGAGACTATTAACTACCATTATTCCATTTAATTATACTAATGTCTAATTAAAACATCTACAAATGTATAAAACTAATCTGAGATCAGTTAAAACCATTTTTTACAGTATATGTGTAAAACCCACAGACACTTGTTCAGTGGTTCTCAGTGACTGCTCATGATTCATGGGTTCACAGAGATCATCGCCCCCTAGCGGTGAACTATTGACATTTTTAAATGTTTCGAAACTTTTCAAAACAGCGATGATGTAACAAAGCCTTGTTTACTGCTCCGAACCAATTGATTAGAAACAGAAGATTCGTAAAGATTTGAAGCTTCATGAAGCAGTGTTTTGAAATTGCCATCACTAGTGACAGAACGACTAACCACTAATAGATCTAGCAGAAAGTAACCAGGATCCTGAAAGTGCTTTGCTCCATTCTTCAGGAAGGCTGGCCAATAGCAAATTACGTGGAGGAGTTTTTGGCTTGCTGCCATCTCGCGCCATTAGATGATGCCCAGATTATGGACTGTTTTTGGAGCGGGCTGGATGACAACATTGCCCAACTGATGCCAGAGGAATATACCAGCTCAGCATATTGACCTCGCTCTGCAGCTGTGTGGATCTCCATTAGCTGTGGGGGAATTGGAGGAGGATCCACCCTTTACATTTTTTTGGGGGTGGACTATATGGTCCAAGCTCCGTGGTTGTCCATGGAGCTTGGCCCACTGCGGACGTCACTATCTGCCAGTACCATTCCGATCACTGGATCTATCTCATGGCAGAGTGGACAGGTTTCCAGTGTGACGGGTCCGCCGTTGACATCGGTGCGAGCTGCAGGCACCATGAGGCCTTCACTGGCTGCTACGCACTCAAGCCCCCTGACCTCTGCGTTCTTAAGCCTGCTGGTTGCTATGCAATCAAGCATGCCAGTCTCAGTGATCTCTAGCTCGCAGGCTGCAGTACCGCTTGACTCAGAGGTAGATCTCTTGAATACTCTTCTCCCTGTGATGGCTGCCGTCACCATTTTGTTTGTGTAGGCTGCACACACCTAACCCATTTCTACCGAGGAGACTACGGCATTCTCTGAACTCACTGTTTTTCCTGACGCCTGGGTTACGCCCACGGGAGCCATGTCTGAACTCTCTGTGTCCCCTGATGTCTCTGTTATGGCCACAGTGTCATTTCTGAACCCAGTGTTACGGCCACAGATGCTGTTACTGAACTGTCCCCTGCTGACTCTGAATTTAAACATCATATACATTTTAAAATCTTGCTTATTACTTACAAAGCACTAAATGGTTTAGCTCCCCAGTACTTGAGCAAACTCTTAACGCATTATACTCCATCACGTCTATTGCAGTCTCAAAACTCTGGCCAGTTGATAATACCTAGAATATCAAAATCAACTGCAGGCGGTCGATCCTTTTCCTATTTAGCACCTAAACTCTGGAACAGTCTTCCTAGCATTGTTCGGGAAGCAGACACACTCTGTCAGTTTAATTCTAGACTAAAAACGCATCTCTTTACTATGGCTTACACATAAAACATTATCAATTTCTATTATTCAAATCAGTAAATGATTGTTAGGCTGCATTAACTAGGTCAGCCGGAACTGGGAACACTTCCCATAACACCTGATGTACTCGTTACATCATAAGAAGAATGGCATCTACGCTAATGTTAGTCTCTCTGTTTATCCCGAGGTTTACTGCAGTCAGCCGGATCTGGGCCGTATCCAGATCAGATGATTAACATTTAAGACCTGCTATGTTGCCAGAATTATAATCATACACTGTTTGTTCGTCGGCCAGAGGAGAACTGGCACCCCGACTGAGCCTGGTTTCTCCCAAGGTTTTTTTTCTCCATTCTGACCCTGAAGGAGTTTTGGTTCCTTGCCACCGTTGCCTCTGGCTTTTGGCTTGCCTCTGGCTTTTTGGGGACACCTAAATTTCATCTATATTACCGATCTGCCCGCATTGACACTATATGATACTTGAAATTAGCTGGATAACATCACCGTTTCACCAGAACGGCTGTACAAATTCTGTTGCATTATTTTCCTGTTAACATTGTGAAGCTGCTTTGAAACAATTGGACTTGTTAAAAACGCTATATAAATAAAGGTGATTTGATTTGATTTGATGATGGACCTGCGCCTGGACATGACCAACGCATCCCTGAAATGTCTGCAGAGAGCATGTCAAATAAACTCCCCCCGTAAATACTGTATCGACCCGACATCCTCATTAAACCTGTCTTCAGCGTGATGACTCCAATCTTTCAAATAATCTTATGAATATCTATTTACCTAATATGAATTAAGACCTGCAATGTTGCCAGTATTATAATCATACACTGTTTGTTCGTCGGCCAGAGGAGAATTGGCACCCCGACTGAGCCTGGTTTCTCACAAGGTTTTTTTCTCCATTCTGGCCCTGAAGGAGTTTTGGTTCCTTGCCACCGTTGCCTCTGGCTTTTGGCTTGCTCAGTTGGGGACACCTAAATTTCATCTATATTACCGATCTGCCCGCATTGACACTATATGATACTTGAAATTAGCTGGATAACATCACCGTTTCACCAGAATGGCTGTACAAATTCTGTTGCATTATTTTCCTGTTAACAATGTGAAGCTGCTTTAAAACAATTGGACTTGTTAAAAGCGTTATATAAATAAAGGTGACTTGACTTGACACCTGAATCTTCAGTCAAGATGGCCCCCATGCCTTAGTCTTCAGCCAAGATGGCTGCCACGCCTGAGACTTCAGCCCCTGAAGACTTTTTATTGTTCAGGATTCTTTGATTAATAGAAAGTTCAAAAGAACAGCATTTATTAAACATTTATTTAACATTTATTTGAAATATAAATCTTTTGTAACGTTATAAATATATTTACTGTTACTTTTAAATAAAATACGAATAAAATAAAATACGAATACTTTTAAATAAAATACGATTTTGAAGAAACATCTTCTTCAAAAAAGAAGATGGCGCCGCCGTGTTCGGTCACCGTTCAGGTCGCTCCGCGAAGACTGTGCTTTTATTTACTATTTTACTTTCTTTTGCTCTCAGTTTTTACAAACTTATCAACTGCATTGATCTGCTATGACAGCAAAACTCTTTTGGACATTGGTTACCTCTACACTGGACTGTTTCAGGACACTTTCACCGATCCTCTGTGGCCATCTGAGATCCTTTCGGAACGCCGAGTTGAACAATGGCCAGAGTTGAAGGCGAAGAATCAAGAAACACAGTGGGAAACGCGTGGGGATCCACAACAGACTGAGAAAAAGGGCATTCAGCCCTCCTCTCCCGAGCATTCTGCTTGCAAATGTCCAATCCTTGGAAAATAAGATGGACGATCTTAGAGCCAGGATAAGTTTTCAACGGGACATGAGAGACTGTAACATCTATTGTTTGTCTGAAACATGGCTCACGCCCGCGGTCCCGAACACAGCTGTGACGCCGTCGGAGAACTTCTCTATTTTTCGGATGGACAGAACAGCCGAGGCCGGTAAATCCAAAGGCGGTGGAGTATGCTTCATGATCAACAAGAAATGGTGCGATCCCAGGAACATCACCATTCTCTCGCGGTCCTGCTCACCTCATCTGGAACATTTAACAATCATCTGCCGCCCATTCTATCTGCTGAGGGAGTTTTCCTCTGTTGTCGCCACTGCCGTTTACATTCCACCACAGGCAGACACAGGGCTGGCTTTATCTGGCCTTCATGATGTTGCCAGCGGCGTCATAAACAAACACCCCGATGCGGCGTTCATCGTTGCGGGCGATTTCAACAAAGCAAACCTAAAGAAAGTCTTGCCAAACTTTCACCAGCACGTCTCCTGTCCTACACGAGGTGCAAACACGCTGGATCATTGCTACTCTCCGTTTAAGAACGCCTATAAAGCGCGGTCACTTCCAGCTTTCGGCAAAGCTGATCATGCCGCCATTTTCCTCACACCTGAATACAAACAAAGGCTCATTCAGGAACCCCCGGTGAGGTGGGAAGTTAAGCGTTGGTCCCCCCATTCAGAGACCGCGCTACAGGCAGCTCTTGATGACGTCAACTGGGACATGTTCCAGGCGAGTTCAGCTGACGTCAGCGAGTTCACGGATGTGGCGCTTTGCTTCATCAACACACTTACAGAGCAAGCCACGCAAACAATAACAATAACGTCCTTCTCAAATCAGAAACCGTGGGTGGACAATTCAATCCGCGCTGCAGTGAACACACGCACTGCCACTTACAACGCCGGTCTCCTATCGGGGAACATGACTGAATACAGATCGTCCTGCTATGCACTGCGATGTGCAGTTAAAGCTACAAAGCTCCGTTATAAGGATCGAGTGGAGTCTCATTTCCAACTCAACGACTCACGGCGCATATGGGGCAGGGTCTGAGGTCCATCTGCTCTTTTGGATCTAAATCCTCTGCAGAGGTCAGAATCACTCAGAGCAGCAACAACCATGACTTCCTCACTGGCAGGTGGCGAGAATAGGCCAGTCCACCTCCACCTCCATCACGCTGTGGGAGTGTGGACATTCCAATCAATCGCGGGTGGATGAGAGATAAATCATTGTGTTTGTTTGATAAAGAAGTTTTGCGTGCCCTGTGGGACGTATTCAAAACATGCTTTAGAACAATCCCTCACATGTGCTCGAGGGGGGGCGGAAGCTCATTAAATATGCAAATCTTATCCAATCCTAGCCGTGGGCGTTTACTTCCAAGTCTTCAGTGCGGCCCATAAAATCTGAGTGTGCAGGAGAGAGCCTCAATACAATGGTCGAAAATATTAATTATTAAATTACGTTAAAACCACGCAAACATCTTAAGTTGACCTCAGACAACAATATAAAAAAATTAAAAAAGCCAGTTCATGGCACCTTTAAAAAAAATCATACTGACCCCAAACTTTTGAATTCTTCACATCATGTGTGTTGAGGAGAGTGTGTTGCTAGTTGCTACTAAGTGATCAGACACACCATGGTTGACCTGCTGCACAAGAAAACAGTTGAAAAGAAGATCAAAGAATCAAGGAAACTCTTTTCACCAGCAACCACCCGGAAAAGCTTAGCAACCACATGATTGGACCGATTAGGGGAAGCACAATTCACTTCTTCAGCAAATGAAAAGCATGTCTTGTTATGTGTTGAACTATAAACTACATACTTTCCATGACTGTGAATGAATAATACATTATTTCATAATGCTAAATTACACTTATTCTCTCTCTTTTGTCCTTTTTGTCCATCTGTGGGAATATTGAGCGTTCCGGTGAGAATCATCCACAGAATGTGCGTCTTTGCTATCGGCTTCAGGCACATTCAGGCTGATCTGTTTCTCTGTGAATCCGAGGAGCTGTTCGCGGGTGTAATTGGTCTCTTGACATCAGCGTGCGGTCCATTACCATGTCTTTGAAGCAGCCGACCCACATTAGCTATTGAAACAAAGCCCTGACAAAAAAGTTACTAAAAATAGCAGGAAGCCACATGTTGACTCTGAGACTCCGTCACATTTGAATACTTTTGTATGGATTGAGATCCATCTATGAGCTTGTTTGGGCTGATCACGCTGATGGAATCGCCTGGTTAATATGATAACCTAATTAGTGCATTGCCAACTGAGCTCATCAGTGCTTTGATGTCTATCATTATTAGTGCTGATTAGCCTCTGAATTTTTTTTTTTTTTTTGAGCATTTGGATGCATGTGAACAGGCCGCTTTTTACATTCCTTCAGTGTTTCTGCCAGAGCCGTTGCTAGACCCTTTTTACTGGCGGTATGAGCCCAGAGGCATTTGCTAGGGTCGGAAGATATGAGGTGCTTTATGGAGGGTTTATTTTATGTTTGTTTCATTGTATTACTGCATTACTGCACTTTGCATTGAGCATATTGATATTTATGTTAAGGATACAGACTTGATAGTCTAACCTATGTCTATTATACATATGTTGTAGATATTATTGTCATGTTG
The DNA here is from genome assembly GCA_018749465.1 of Paracanthobrama guichenoti. Taxonomy (NCBI): domain Eukaryota; kingdom Metazoa; phylum Chordata; class Actinopteri; order Cypriniformes; family Gobionidae; genus Paracanthobrama; species Paracanthobrama guichenoti. The sequence goes on from CM031949.1 coordinate 44,941,927, forward strand.
GTGTAACACATCTTCATAGAAAATAGTTTGTAATTATATTTCTTTGTTCTTTTAGCCCATTACTACAGATATATGTATCACAGATCAATTTGGTATATATGATGACAGAAAGACTCTTCAATAAATGCATCTTTATGAACGATCTCTTCTCCAATCACTGACTATCTGACCAGAATCCTGTCCATATTTGGCCGCCTCAGCCAGTGTAACTCTTTTTTGCATTGAGACTTCACTGCAAATTGTAGCCCTTTGAGCTGGATTGAAAGCATTATCAAAGGTTTTTTTTCATAAATGAAAATTGAAACTAAAACTATTAGTCAAAATTTTTTTTTGTAAACTGAAAAAAACAACAAAAAAACAATCTAAATAAATGAAAAACTAACTGAAGTAAAATAATAATTCACAAAAATAATCGTTTTGGTGACTAATAAGCTCTCATACTGTGGTGGAAAGTCTGACCTGTGGCTGTTTTATGAAATACCTGTAGATGGCGCTTCATGCACATATGAATTTGTGCATTTGGATTGCTCCTGATCGATTGCTCCTGTCTACCTTACTGCAGAGTGTTTGTAGCTCTGTACAGCTTTGCTTTTGAATCTCTATTTGATATCTTTTCTTTGTTGTTTATACTGCTAAATATAACTTACTCATTACCATATATTGTTTAATATTGCCTATCATGTTAAATTTGACATTGCTAGCTTTTAATCTAAATCACTATCACAACGTTAGCTTGATAGCGTTAATGTTACCTGTTAGCTTGCCATCTCTGCACCCGGGTCTCTTGTTTTCTGAGTTCATTAAACAACTGTGGTGAGTTGGATTAGTAAATAGACTCCATCAAACAACTTTGGTAAATTGGATTAATCAACAAATACGGTAAGCCATGTCTTCTTCTCCAGTCATTGTCACTTGCACCGCATGTTTCATGTTTAGTGTATCTTTCTCCGTTAGCAAACAGGGTTTCACATGTGATAAATGTAAGGAGATAGTCAGGCTGAAGGAGAAGATTTCAGAATTAGAGACATGCATCCAGACTTTATTTGAGAGTAGTGAGAATGTAACAACTTTAGACACTGCTTTGGATGCGACTAGCTTAGTGAACTCTGTACATTGTTGTGGCTGTAGAGCCCTGCAGCAGGGCAATTGGGTAACAGTCAGACGGCATAGTCAAGGATCAAAAAACCACTCTTCCGTTCCGATTAGAACATCAAACAGGTTCTCCCCACTCAGTGACGCACCCACTGAGTATCCTGTTGAAAGTGCCCTAGTTTTTAGCAAGACACCAGCCACCATAGTCACATGTTTACCGGGAGCCAGAGCTCCTGACATCAAAGCAAATTTAAAAGTGCTGGCTAAAGCTAATCGTAAATTCTCTAAGATTATTATTCACATTGGCACTAATGATGTTCGACTTCGCCAGTCGGAGATCACCAAAATTAACATTAAAGAGGTGTGTGAACTCGCAAGTACGATGTCTCGAAAAAGTTTATTGTTCTGGTCCCCTCCCCGTTAAAAGGAGTGATGAGATACTTAGCAGACTATCATCACTCAATGACTGGTTGTCTAAGTGGTGTCCGCAAAATAACATAGGGTTCATAGACAATTGGAAAAGCTTTTGGGGCAGACCTAATCTGTTGAAGAAGGATGGCAGCTAAATCTTGACTTACTGGGGCCCAGGTCAGGAAGCAGACAAACTGGCTAAACAGACCGTCTGCTAGCTGTCTCACGTCACCAGAATCAGATAAATCCCAACACATAGAGGCTCTTTCACCTAGATATTATCACATAGAGACTGTGTCTGTTCCCCGAATTAGTAAATACAAAAAAAACATCAAAACCATTCAACAGTAAAAACTTAATTGATGTCCAACAAATAAACAACAGATATAATACAAATGAACAAATGATAAAGCTCAGGTTGCTGAATATTCAATCCCTTTCCCCAAAAGCGCTTATTGTTAATGATATGATTACAGATAATAAACTAGATGTGCTGTGTTTGACAGAAACCTGGCTAAAACCTGACGACTATATTACTTTAAATGAGTCCACCCCCCAAGATTATTGTTATAAACACGAGCCACGTCTGAAAAGCAAAGGGGGTGTATTGTAGGGGTTATATTATTTATAATAATATCTTCAGTATTACTCAGAAGTCTAGTTTCAAATATAATTCCTTCGAAATTTTGGTGCTTTATGTAACGTTATGTAGTGTAATTGATAAATCCCGTTTGACATTTGTGTTGGCTACTGTATACAGGCCACCAGGGCATAATACAGACTTTATCAAAGAATTTGCTGATTTTCTATCAGAGTTAGTACTGGCTGCAGATAAAGTAATAATTGTTGGTGATTTTAATATCCATGTAGACAATGAAAAAGACTCATTGGGATTGGCATTTAGAGACATTCTAAACTCTATTGGAGTAAGGCAACATGTGTCAGGACCCACTCATCGCCGTAATCATACTTTAGACCTAATACCGTCACATGGTATAAATGTTGATACTGTTGAAATTCTGCAGCAGAGCGACGACATTTCAGATCATTACTTAGTATCTTGTATACTTAATTTAGATTATTTGTAAATAATCTTCCTCATCAGTTTCATCTCCTCAGCATCCCAGATAGCTTAGAAGAACTCGATGTTGCAGCAGAAACTATTGACTCTCTTTTTTCCAGCACTTTAGACACAGTTGCTCCCCTGCGTTTAAAGAAGATTAAAGAAAATAGTCCAACGGCGTGGTACAACTAATAACAATAATTTTATCATCACTACACTGGTTACCTATTCATTTCCTTATCAATTATAAAGTATTGCTACTGACCTGTAAGGCCCTAAATGGTATAGTCCCTGTGTATTTAACTAAACTTCTGTTGCTCTACAATCCATCACGCTCTTTAAGATCACACAACTCTGGGCCTCTGGTAGTACCAAGGATATCTAAGTCCACTTACTAAGATCTAAGATGGCGGCGCGTGCACACGCAGCGGCTTCTCTCTCTCCCGACGGACCGGTGTTTTTGTGTTTTTCGTCGTGTAAATCACAGTGTTTTTGTACGTCCTTGTCGCGTCCGTTCATCTGCAAACTCAGCTACAGACGTGAGTTTCTGCTCGAGGTTGGAAAAACTACAGTCTTCAATCCAAGATCGGCGCTCGCTCAAGATCTGCGGGATCATGGCCTTCTCCGGGGCCTACCCCATCACCGTCCCCACTACTGCACCTCTCCCACAGTGGGGCGCCACAAACGGGGTGAGAGGAAACAGAAGAGGGGGAAGCGCAGAGGTATCCGTGTCAGGCTAGCGGCTAAACCACACAAGCCGGCTATCCCCACCATCATTCTCGCTAACGTACGCTCGTTGGACAATAAACTGGATGATCGTCGTCTTCTTTGCTCTACTCGGAAGACTGTAAGAGACTGTTGTGTTTTTGTGTTCACGGAAACATGGCTCAACAACAGCGTTCCGGACCGTGCCATTCAGCTCAATCAGCGCACATGCCATCGGGCGGACAGAGTGCCCGTCGAGGGAGGTAAGACCTGCGGCGGCGGACTCTGTGTTTACACCAAAGATGCGTGGTGCCGCGATGCTGTTGTGGTCTGCAAACACTGCTCACCCCTGGTGGAGTTTATGATTATTAAATGTCGGCCGTTTTATCTACATCATGGAATATTCAGCTATTATACTTGTTGCTGTATACATCCCCCCCAGCTCCAACAACAACAGGAGTGAGGCATTAAATAATCTTTATAAACACATCAGTGATCAGCAGACAGCCCACCCAGATGCTTTTCTCATCTTGGCTGGAGATTTCAACCACTTAAAGAGTGTGCTTCCAAAAATTCATCAACACATTGACTTCCCAACACGTGGAAAAAACACTCTGGACTTTGTGTACACTACACAGAGAGGAGCTTACAAAGCCCTTCCCCTCCCCCACCTTGGTGCTTCAGATCACATCACTGTTATGTTAATGCCAGCATACAGACCACTTGTGAAAGCCACCAAACCAGTCCAGAAGCAGATTCAAGTCTGGCCTGAAGGGTCATCAGAGGCTCTTCAAGACTGCTTCGACACCACTGACTGGGACATGTTTAAACAGGCTGCAACCTACCACAATACCACAGACCTCCAGGAGTACTCAGAGACTGTTACTTCTTATATCACCAAGTGCATGGATTCAAGATTCAAGATTCAAGAGTCTTATTTGTCACATACACAGTTATATACAGAATATACAACCGGCAGTGAAATGTAAACAGGTCCGCTCCATGGACAGTGCAAATTCACAGTTAAAAACACAAGGAGGAAATTATATAAAAATAGGATAAAAAAGTATCTATCTATACTATATATATATATATATATATATATATATATATATATATATATATATATATATATATATATATATATATATATATATATATATATATATATATATATATATATATATATATATAAAAAGTAAAAAATAAAATAAAGTGAATAAAATAATTGAAGTAGACTGTGCAGTGAGTAAACTGTAGACCTATAAATATGTGGTTAACAAATGTATAAAGAGTATAATGTGCAAACAGGTTTATAACAGGTTGTTACACAGTAACAACGAGAACAGAAAGTGCAGTGCAATGACAGTATGTTTATTCTGAAGTGAAGTCACGTGGTATTAAGTGACTGAGTTCAGGAGTCTGATGGCCTGGGGGAAGAAGCTCCTCCTGAGTCTCTCAGTTTTGGCCATCAGGCTTCAGATCAGGCTTGATCTTAGTAGCTCTACCTTTGCAGCGTTTGGTGTAGACGTCCTGCAGAGACGGGAGAGCTGACCCTGAGATACACTTGGATAAGCGCCCAACTCTCTGCAGGGCTTTGCGGTCATGACTGGTGCTGTTCCCATACCACGCTGTGATGCACTGAGTTAATACACTTTCTATCGCCCCTAAATAGAAAGTTTTCAGGATAGCTGGTGAAACCCTGAATTTCCTCAGCTGGCGCAGGTGGTACAGTCTTTGCCTGGCTTTTTTCACCTGTGTCTGAATGTGAGCAGTCCAGGTCAGGTCCTCGGAGATGTTTACACCCAGGTACTTGAAGCTGCGCACTCTCTCTACTGGTGACCCGCTGATCATGAGGGGGGAGTATGTCCGTTGCTGTCTCTTCCTGAAGTCCACAATCATTTCTTTTGTCTTGCCAACATTCAGAGAGAGACAGTTGTCCTGGCACCATGATGTTAGATGCTCCACCTCGTCCAAGTATGCCGTCTCATTGTTGTTGGAGATGAGGCCCAGGACAACAGTATCATCAGCAAATTTGATGATAGAGGTGGAGCTGTGTGTGGACAAACAGCCATGTGTGTAGAGAGAGTAGAGCAGGGGACTCAGGACACAGCCCTGTGGAGCTCCCACACTCAGGGTGATGGAGGTGGAGGTGAACTGGCCTATTCTCACCACCTGAGGCCTGCCAGTGAGGAAGTCCTCACTCCAGTGGCAGAGAGAAGGATTCAGGCCGAGATCCAGGAGTTTGGAGGTTAGCTTGGTGGGAACTATGGTGTTAAAGGCTGAGCTATAGTCAATAAATAGCAGCCTTACGTAGTTCCCACTTTTGCTGTCGATGTGAGTGAGGGAGGAGTGGAGGACATGAGAGATGGCATCTTCAGTCGATCTATTGGGACGATAGGCAAACTGAAGAAGGTCCAACGTGTCAGGAATGTAGGCGCAAATGGTGTCTCTCAAAGACCTTCATGACTATAGACGTGAGAGCCACTGGACGGTAGTCATTTAGGCAAGAGGGTTTACTGTTCTTAGGGACAGGGATGATGGTGGATTTTTTGAAGGAGGTGGGGACCACAGATGTAGCGAGGGACTCATTAAAGATAGATGTAAACAACCCGGCGGAGTCGCGTTGCCACGGTTACAGTCAAAGCGAGCGTAGAAAGAGTTTAACTCATTCACAAGTGACGGATCAGCGCTCACCTCTGCAGAGGATGTAACAGTTACAAAGACCATCACCGTCTGGCCCAACCAAAAACCGTGGCTGACAGGAAATGTCTACAGACTTCTGAAGACGCGTAACGCTGCCTTCAGAGCTGGAGATGAGGTGGGCCTGAGGACAGTAAGGGCCAACCTGTCACGCGGCATCAGGAAGGCTAAGAGACAGTACTCCAGGAGGATAGCCCATCGTTTCAGCGACAGCAGAGACACAAGGAGCCTGTGGCAGGGTATTCAGACCATCACAGATTATAAGCCCCCTGCACGGACATGTGACAGCTCCACCCCCCTGCTGAATGAGCTGAACACTTTCTTTGCTCGCTTTGAAGCTCACAACAGCACCACTGCACAGAAGTCACCACCTCCTCCCGATGACCTGATGTTGTCACTGCCCAGGGACAGCGTGAGAAGATCCCTCAGCAGGGTCAACGCGCAAAGCTCCAGGTCCTGACAACATTCCTGGACGTGTATTGAGAGACTGTGCAGAGGAACTCACTGATGTCTTCACAGACATCTTCAACATCTCACTGAGTCAAGCTGTCGTCCCCACATGCTTCAAAGCAACCACCATCATTCCAGTCCCTAAGAAATCATCTTCATCTCATTAGCAACGATGATGAGACAAACTTCAGGAGCGAGGTGAGCCGCCTGGCCAGGTGGTGTGGCGGCAACAATCTCTCTCTGAACGTGGAGAGGACGAAGGAGATTGTTGTTGACTTCAGGAGAATGCACACCCAGCACGCTCCTCTGACCATCAACGGTGTGACCGTGGAAAGGGTGAGGAGCACCAAATTTCTGGGTGTACATATCACAGAGGACCTCTCCTGGACCGCCAACACCACAGCACTGACCAAGAAAGCACAGCAGCGACTCTACTTTCTCCATAAGCTGAGAAGAGCCGGGCCCCAGCCCCCATCATGCGCACCTTCTACAGAGGCACCATCGAGAGCATTCTGACCAGCTGCATCACTGTGTGGTACGGCGCCTGCAACGCATCCTGCCGTAAAGCACTTCAGCGCATAGTGAGAGCAGCTGAGAAGATCGTTGGTGTCTCTCTTCCACCCTCCAGGACATTTATAACTCCCGCCTCCCGCAAAAAGCCCTCATCATTGCGAGAGACCCCACCCACCCATCGCACAGCCTCTTCAGTCTGCTGCCATCAGGGAGGAGGCTACGCAGTCTCCAAGCAAGGACCAGCAGACTGAAGGACAGCTTCATTCCCCAAGCTGTCAGGGCATTGAACTCTGCCAACTCTCCCCTCTTCTGCCCCACGCACCTGATCTGGGAATCACCCCCCCACCCAGTTCTCCTCCCTTCATCTTCATCTACCTCATTATATTGTCTCTCTGAGGAATTGGTCTCCCCTCTTACAGACTCTTTTTTTGCACACACTCTTATAATTTTATTTTATACCTGCACTGACTTAAATCTGAAATTGCACTATTGTTACTATTGTTTGCACTATTTGCCATCGCCACTTTACCTCTATAATTCACTTTATCCATCTTTTTTTAATCTTTCTTCTGTTGTTGTTACTGTTAAACTTTTGTTGTTATTGTTATTGTTTTGTTGTTGTTAGGCACCTAGGGTCTGAGAGTCATATAATTTCAATTCTCTGTATGTATGTATGTACTGTACGTATGGCAGAATTGACAATAAAGCTGACTTTGACTTTGACTTTGACACTAAAGGAGGGAAAGCGTTTTCACATTTTCATAATGTTCGGGACTCAGACTCACTCTCCTAGTTTAAATCTAGATTAAAGACGCATCAGTGCACATGATTGTCTGTTCTGAACAGCAGCTACGCTAATTATTTTCCTTTTCTGCCCTTCCCGCCCACCTCACCCATCCCGAGATAACCAGAGAGTCCGTCAGCTGCAGTCTGGATCCATCCTGTCATGAAGACTTCAGATGCCTCAACACATGTGAAGAGACAACTCCAACTCTACCTCCAAGAAACCTTTTCTATATACCCTAATCATTGTTAACAATATGTATTCTCTACTTCAATGAGTCTATTGTTTCTGCCTTAAATTATCACATTGTTTATTAATACATTGTTAGCTAACTGTGTGACTGTCTATTTTCTGAAATCCATAACTTGGACACAGTCTTCTTTGATAACAAATCACTCTAAATTGTAATGCATACGCATACATTTTCTGTAAAGCTGCTTTGTGAAAAGCAATATACAAATATATGTGAATTGACTTGAATGGAAATTGAATATACAAAAACTAAATGGAAATGTGTTCACAAAATTAAAACTAAATTGAACTTTATAGAAAATTTGAAAATTATATTAAAATAAAAAACCTGGATTATTATGGGATACTGACCCACAGAGGACCCTCCTCCCAAAGCTTCTGCCCACTGTCCCAGTCAACCTAGAAGCAGCTTGAGGAAAATGTTTTATAGCGGTGCAAGTTCTCACTTCAGGGTCAGTAGGCACAACATTACCTCCTCTAGCGTTTACCTTCCACCAGAACTCTTTAGCGCCCAGACTGCTATTTCGGAGATGATTAATTAGTTCTGTCAAATTTGTTGTGTTTTTAAGCACTGTGTTTAGTTGTCTGTTATTGTTGCGTTTAAGCTAGGTTGTGTTTTGTGCTATTTTATCATTTATCGTGTAGTTCTCTTTAATATTTTAATTTGGCAGTGATCAATCATGAATTGAATTGTACAGTAATGTTGAAGCATCAAACGTGAGTGAAATGCCCGCGCAGCAGTCATTGGCAGACAGTCTCTCCGGCCCGATAAGATTTGTTTTAAATAACCAAAAAATAGGCTACCCATCCAATGTTCAGAGGTTGTTTAAGTTAAAACATGCTTAGAAACGTGAAGATTAGCCATACAAAGTAATGCAAACAATTTTTTGTTTCTCTTCTGTAATTAATGTGAGTGAGCTAATTTTTAGAATGTAAAAAAGTCCTAGGCCTATATAATAGCGTAATACTTTAATAGCTATAATACCACTGTCAATGACTTTTTTAGATGGGTCACCACCAAGAAAATCCTTTTCGTCATTATTTCTCCTATGACAAGTCGTCTAACAAGTCTGTCTGCAACATTGAAGGATGCGGGACAGAAGTAACCAGTAATCACGGAGGTAACTTGCAGAGTCACATTCAACATAAACATCCAGCAGAGTATGCTGATTCAACCAGCAATAAAAGACCAGCGTCTACAGCAGATGGACAAACAACTCTGGATGCAGTCATAGTTAAAAAGCCAAAGACAACAGGCCTACATATTCAGCTGAATCCCGATGTTCTAAAAGATGCATGCATAGAGCTAGTAACTATCAACGGGAGACCATTTACATTAATGTAAGACACTGGCTTCAGAAAAATAATCGACCCAGGAAATTATTTTGCTATCAACTCCTCAAATATCAGAGGAGTCTTTGCAAATTTATAAAAAAATATTTAAAAAAAACCCCGCAAAAAAATCACATGTACATAAGTAATCACAATCGCAGTCACAGACACCAATTACAGCCTCAAGTCTTTTTGAGTATGATGCTACAAACTGATTCCAATTGCACCTGTGAGTAATGATCACACACACAGCTGTTACTCATTCCCAGCCCTATATAAAGCACACTCACAGCACACTCTGTGCGAAGTCTTGTTTTCAAAAATGGCGCCGCTGTGTTTGGTCGCCGTTCAGGTCGCTCCGCGAAGACTGTGCTTTTATTTACTATTTTACTTTCTTTTACTCTCAGTTTTTACAAACTTATCATCTGCATTGATCTACTATGACAGCAAAACTCTTTTGGACATTGGTTACCTCTACACTGGACTGTTTCAGGACACTTTCGCAGATCCTCTGTGGCCATCTGAGATTCTTATAGCGCCGAGTTGAACAATGGACAGAGCCGACAGCGAAGAATCAAGAAACACCATGGGAAACGCGCTGGTATCCGTAACAGACTGAGGAAAAGGGCATTCAGACCTCCTCTCCCGAGCATTCTTCTAGCAAATGTTCAATCCTTGGATAATAAGATGGATGATCTTAGAGCCAGGATAAGTTTTCAACGGGACATGAGAGATCTACTGTTTGTCTGAAACATGGCTCACGCCCGCGGTCCCGGACACAGCTGTGACGCCGTCTGAGAACTTCTCTGTTTTTCGGATGGACAGAACAGCGAGGCGATAAATCCAAAGGCGGTGGAGTGTGTTTCATGATCAACAAGAAATGGTGCGATCCCAGGAACATCACCATTCTCTCGCGGTCCTGCTCACCTCATCTGGAACATTTAACAATCATCTGCCGCCCGTTCTATCTGCCGAGAGGAGTTTTCTGCGGTTATCGCGACCGCCCGTTTACATTCCACATAAGCAGACACAGCGCTGGCTTTATCTGGCCTTCATGATGTTGCCAGCGGCATCATAAACCAACATCCCGCCAGCGGCATTCATTGTCGCGGGCGATTTAACAAAGCAAACCTAAAGAAAGTCCTGCCAAACTTTCATCAGCACGCGTCTCCTGCCCCACGAGGAGCAAACACACTGGATCATTGCTACACCCGTTTAAGAACGCCCTATAAAGCGCGGTCACTTCCAGCGTTGGCAAATCGGATCATGCCGCCATTTTCCTCACTCCCGAATACAAACAAAAGCTCCTCCAGGAACCCCCGTGAGGCGGGAAGTTAAGCGTTGGTCACCCCACTCAGAGACTGCGCTTCCAGGCAGCTCTGGAGGATGTAGACTGGGACATGTTCGGCGAGTTCAGCCGACGTAAACGAGTTCACAGGCGTGGCGCTTTGCTTCATCGACACGCTTACAGAGCAAGCCATGCAAACAATAACAATAACGTCCTTCTCAAATCAGAAACCGTGGGTGGACAATTCAATCCATGCGGCAGTGAGCATGCGCACTGCTGCTTACAACGCCGGTCTCCATTCAGGAATATGAATGAATACAGATCGTCCTGCTATGCTCTCAGACGAGCAGTTAAAGCCGCAAAACTCCGTTATAAAGACCGAGTGGAGTCTCATTTCCAACTCAACGACTCGCGGCGCGCGTAGTGGCAAGGTCTGAGGTCCATCTGCTTCTTTGGATCTAAATCCTCTGCAGAGGCGTTGATCCGTTGCTCGTGAACGAGTTAAACTCTTTCTACGCTCGCTTTGACTGTAACCGCGGCAACGCGACTCCGCCAAGTGACACGTTAGAGGAAATTATTCAGAGCAGCAACAACCACGTGATCTCTGTCTCAGAGGATGAAGTTCGGAGAGCACTCAAGCGTGTGGACGTCAGGAAAGCTGCCGGGCCGGATGGTATTTCAGGTCGTGTTCTGCGGTCCTGTGCTGATCAGCTCGCCGGGTTGTTTACATCTATCTTTAATGAGTCCCTCGCTACATCTGTGGTCCCCACCTCCTTCAAAAAATCCACCATCATCCCTGTCCCTAAGAACAGTAAACCCTCTTGCCTAAATGACTATCGTCCAGTGGCTCTCACGTCTATAGTCATGAAGGTCTTTGAGAGACTCATTAAAAACACCATTTGCGCCTTCATTCCTGGCACTTTGGACCCTCTTCAGTTTGCCTATCGTCCCAATAGATCGACTGAAGATGCCATCTCTCTTGTCCTCCACTCCTCCCTCACTCACATCGACAGCAAAAGTGGGAACTACGTAAGACTGCTATTTATTGACTATAGCTCAGCCTTTAACACCATAGTTCCCACCAAGCTAACCTCCAAACTCCTGGATCTCGGCCTGAATCCTTCTCTCTGCCACTGGATTGAGGACTTCCTCACTGGCAGGCCTCAGGTGGTGAGAATAGGCCAGTCCACCTCCTCCTCCATCACCCTGAGTGTGGGAGCTCCACAGGGCTGTGTCCTGAGCCCCCTGCTCTACTCTCTCTACACACATGACTGTTTGTCCACACACAGCTCCACCTCTATCATCAAATTTGCTGATGATACTGTTGTCCCTGGGCCTCATTTCCAACAACAATGAGGCGGCATACTTGGGCGAGGTGGAGCATCTAACATCATGGTGCCAGGACAACTGTCTCTCTCTGAATGTTGGCAAGACCAAAGAAATTATTGTGGACTTCAGGAAGAGACAGCAACGGACATACTCCCCCCTCATGATCAGCGGGTCACCAGTAGAGAGAGTGAGCAGCTTCAAGTACCTGGGAGTAAACATCTCCGAGGACCTGACCTGGACTGCTCACATTCAGACACAGGTGAAAAAGCCAGGCAAAAGACTGTACCACCTGCGCCAGCTGAGGAAATTCAGGTTTCACCAGCTATCCTGAAAACTTTCTATTTAGGGGCGATAGAAAGCGTTTTAACTCAGTGCATCACAGCGTGGTATGGGAACAGCACCAGTCATGACCGCAAAGCCCTGCAAAGAGTAGTGCGCTTATCCGGCGTATCTCAGGGTCAGCTCTCCCGTCTCTGCAGGGCGTCTACACCAAACGCTGCAAAGGTAGAGCTACCAAGATCATCAAGGACTCTAATCACCCTGCAAACCCTCATTTCACGCTGCTGCCATCTGGTAGCGCTTCCAGAAGCCTGATGGCCAAAACTGAGAGACTCAGGAGAAGCTTCTTCCCCCAGGCCATCAGACTCCTGAACTTAACGTCACGTGACTTCACTTCAGGATAAACATCGATACACTGTCATTGCACTGCACTTTCTGTTCTCGTTGTTACTGTGTAACAACCTGTTATAAACCTGTTTGCACATTATACTCTTATACATTTGTTAACCACATATTTATAAGTCTACAGTTTACTCACTGCAAAGTCTACTTCAATTATTTTATTCCACTTTATCCTTATTTGTTACCTTTTTTTTCTCTTGACTTGATTATTTATAATTCTACAGATATAGACGTGTGTAGTACTTTTTTTTTTATCCTATTTCTATTATAATTTCTTCCTTGTGTTTTTAACTGTGAATTTGCACTGTCCATGGAGCGGACCTGTTTACATTTCACTGCCGGTTGTATATTCTGTATATAACTGTGTATGTGACAAATAAAACTCTTGAATCTTGAATCTTGAATCTTTCACTGTTGTGTGCATCTCTGAGTGCTTTCCAGAAAAGTTATCCTGCCTGTGTTTATGACCTCTGCTGTAATTCTCTCTTTGATTGTCTGCTGCCTGTCCATTGACCTTCTGCCTGTTTCCTGGATTTCGTGTCGTCTGCTGCCTGCCCCTGACCTCTTGCCTGGCTCCCTTCTCCGCCTTGCCTGCCCTGCTACACTGTCTTCACTGGTATTGGACCCTTGCCTGTTGACTTTGATTAATAAACTGTTGCAAATGGATCTGACTGAGTCTGATGAATCACAACAGAAGAATTTGCCAGATGAAGGTCCAGCAACTATGTCTGCCTTGTCCGTTGCTTTCTCCACCCAAGCCAACCAGCACGCTGCTCATCATCACCAACTAACCCGCCTGACTTCACTAACTGAAGAATTGATACAAGCGGTCCGAGCACTGCAAACCTCTCCCCCAGATTCGCCTCCAGTGCCTACACAGCCACCTACTGCTCACGTCCCTGAGCTTCAACCCTCCGCGAGTCCCCGCCTCGCACTTCCCGAGAAGTTCGAGGGGAACCCAAGTAAATGCAAGGGCTTTGTTCTCCAGTGCTCGCTGTATCTCGCCCAACAATCCACATCTCATTCTACTGATACCAGTAAAATTGCCTTTGTTTGCTCCCTTCTCACCGGTCACGCTCTGGACTGGATCACAGCGGTATGGAGATCAGATGGATGATCAGATCAGCCTTTTCCATGTTCGCCGAATTTCTTCAGCGGTTCCAGGCAGTCTTCGATCACTCCAAGGAGGGTAAGGGAGTGGAGGATCATCTCCTTGAACTCATGCAGGGCAGGTCCACCGCCGCTGAGTATGCACTCGAATTCCGCACCCTCGCGGCTCAGACGAACTGGACTGATAATGCATTGAGGGTGGTTTTCTGGCGAGGCTTAACCCATGAGCTGCAAGCGGAGCTAGCCTGTCGCGATGAGGGGAGGGATCTTGATCAGTTCATCCACCTGTCCATCCAAATAGATAATTTGATGCGATCTCGATGCCCCGGCCATCGTCCTGTGTCTACCTCCCGCTTCCTATCCACTCCTCGAGCCTCCGGCCCAGCATCAATGGAGACTGGTGAGCCCATGCAAATAAACACCTTCTCGGCTGACTCAGGAGGAGAAGGAGTGATGAAGGTCACAGAATTTATGCCTGTACTGTGGTGGGGCTGGCCACTTCCGTGTCAACTGTCCTTCACGACCCCCTCTGAGAGATGTGGCACTGGCGAGTCTGACCATCGATTTCTCTCAATCCCAACTCCTGTGTGTTTGTACCCCTTGAGTTCATCATTAATGGCCAAGTAGTCTCCACGCCCACCTTAATAGATTCTGGAGCTGCCAGAAACT